>JAMKCH010010445.1:0-87791 GCA_023653785.1 Ophioderma brevispina | reverse complement strand
CAATGGGGACAGGGACAATGGGGTCATGAATAATGAGGGACAAGGACAATGGGGTCAAGTACAGGTTGGCAGGGACAATGGAGTCAAGAACTGGGGGAAAGGGACAATAGGGTCATGAACATTGGGGAGAAGGAAATGGGGTCAATAGGGTCAAGAACTGGAGGAACAGGGACAATGGGGTCAATGAGGTCATGGACAATGGGGACAGACACAATGGGGTCAAGAACATAGGCTGGGACAATGGGGTCAAGAACTGGGGACAGGAACAATGGGGTCATGAATAATTTGGGTACAGGAAAAATGGGGTTAAGGGTCAAGAACAATGAAGGGACAGGGACAATGGGGGTCGAGTCAAGAAAAGGGGGACATGCTAACCGAGGTTATGAACATGGGTGACAGGGACAATGGGCCAATAGGGTCAAGGACTGAGAGGACAGGGGCAGTGGGGTGAAGAACGGAAGCAGGGACAATGGGACAGGGACATGGGACAGGGACAATGGGGTCAAGAGGTCAAGAACAGGGGGGCAGGGATCCATGTCCACCCACTTCTTGGCCCCATTAACCCCATTATCCCTGTTCCCCTATTCTTTACCCCGTTGTCCCTGTGCCCTGTTTTTGACCCCATTGTCCCGGTCCCCTTCTTGACCTCATTGTCTCTGCTCCCCTGTTCTTGATCCCATTGTCTCTGCTCCCCTGTTCTTGATCCCATTGTCTCTGCTCCCCTGTTCTTGATCCCATTGTCTCTGCTCCCCTGTTCTTGATCCCATTGTCTCTGCTCCCCTGTTCTTGATCCCATTGTCTCTTCCCCTCTTCTTGATGCTATTGTTCCTGTCCCCCGTTCATTACCCCAATGTCCCTGTCCCCCAGTTCTTGAACCTATTTGACCCCATTGTCCCTGTCCCCCTTGTTCATGACCCCATTGTCCATGTACCCCTGTTCATGTCCCCGTATTCTTGACCCCATTGGCCCTGCCCCCTGTTCTTGACCCCATTGCCCCTGTCCATTTCTTCTTGAACCCATTGTCCTTGTCCCCCGTTCATGACCCCCATATTATCCCTATCTCTTGTTGTTCATGAACCCATTATCCCTGTTCCGCTGTTCTTTACCTCATTGTCCCTGTCCCATTGAGCTTGATCCCATTGTCCATGTCCCCCCACATGGAACACGTCAGGTAAGTCATCAATTATCTCGTCCATTAAGTCGTCAATTTCCTAACTCGACAGGTAAGTCGTCATTACTAATCCGTTTGAACGATTTAGTAATTCGTTTGAACGATTTACTAATTCGTTTGAACGGATTACTAATCCGTTTAAACGGACTTCTAATCCCTTTGAACGATTTAGTAATTCGTTTGAACAATTTAGTAATTCGTTTGAACGGATTACTAAGCCGTTTGAACGATTTAGTAATTCGTTTGAACGGATTACTAATCCGTTTGAACGATTTAGTAATTCGTTTGAACTGATTGCTAATCCGTTTGAACGATTTAGTAATTCGTTTGAACGGATTATTAATCCGTTTGAACAATTTAGTAATTCGTTTGAACGGATAAGCGAAAGAAAAATATATTTTTTTTTTTTTTTTTTTTTTTATTAAGTCGTCAATTTCCTAACTCGACAGGTAAGTCGTCATTACTAATCCGTTTGAACGATTTAGTAATTCGTTTGAACGATTTACTAATTCGTTTGAACGGATTACTAATCCCTTTGAACGATTTAGTAATTCGTTTGAACCAGGCGCGGATCCAGGGAGGGGCGCGCGCCCCGGTAATTCTGCAAATTCTTGCAAAATCAGCCCATTTTGAGCTATTTTGGACCAGTTACAGCCTTTCAGCCCACTGTAATTTTGGCATTTGTCAAAACCTGGATCCGCCATTGTGAATGTGATTACTAAGCCGTTTGAACGATTTAGTAGATTCGTTGAACAATTTAGTACTTCGTTTGAACGGATTACTAATCGTTTGAACGGATTAATAATCTGTTTGAACGATTAAGTAATTCGTTTGAACGGTTACTGATCCGTTTGACGATTTAGTAATTCGTTTGAACGTATTACTAATCCATTTGAACGATTTAGTATTCTTTAACGGATTACTAATCTGTTTAAAAAAACGGATTTACTACTCCGTTTAAACGGATTACTAATTCCTTTGAACGATTTAGCAAATTCCGTTTGAACGGATTCTATCCGTTTTAACGGTTAATCCGTTTGAACGATTTAGTAATCCGTTTGGACAATTTAGTAATTCGTTTGAACGGATTACTAATCCGTTTGAACGATTTAGTAAATTTTCCGTTGGAACGGATTACTAATCCGTTTTAAAACGATTACTAATCCCTTTGAACGATTTAGTAATTCGTTTGCACAATTTAGTAATTAAGTTGAACGGATTACTAAAGCGTTTGAACGACTTAGTATTCGTTTTGAACGGATGACACCCTTTTGAACGATTTAGTACTTCGTTTGAAACGATTGCTAATCCGTTGAACGATTTAGTAATTCGTTGAACGGATTACTAATCCGTTTGAACATTTAGTAATTCGTTGAACGGATTGCTAATTCCGTTTGAACGATTTAGTAATTCGTTTTGAACGGATTAGTAATCCGTTTGAAACATTAGTAATTCGTTTGGACGGATAAGCGAACGAAAAATATATTTTTACGAATTCCCATTAGGGGCTCCTTAATTATTAAATAGAATTGTGAAATATCTATGGAAAAATCATATTCTTGAAAATGACAACCATGAACAAGGAAGATAGGTTGTTAGCATTGATCTAGTGTGACACTCCTGTGTCCTTTTTGTTCCGAAATTAGCAATAAATTTTGAAGAACAATTGCTCTTTTCACAAAATTTTGGGAGATTTTTACACTTATATACCTTCTTAAAAACCATCGCTTTACCGAATAAAATGTCGGATCTACATCCTGGTTTTTCCCGTGGTCGAGTGCACAAGTGTTGTACTACCAGTTACGACTTTATTGCACTCAACGAAATTCAATGTTGAGTGCAACACATCGTATCTATACCTAGATAGGCCTATTTAGCTTAATAAACCCTGCAATATATAGACTGTCACCTGAAATGTAAATATAACCTTAAGCGGTAGGAATCTACTACGTTTTTCATATTATATAAATAAACATCAATTTCGCCAAAATGTCCAGTTACGACTTTGTTGCACTCCATAACGAAACATCTTTGATAGCATGCTGAGGTAGAAAATGTATAAGTGTTATCTTATTTTAGACCAACATATGCCACACACAGCAGCATTGCCAAATAATTTTTTTCCACACACAACCTTAACGCCACCGCAACACCAAAAATCCCTAATGCATTGATTATAAAATGCGCAAGTGCCGATGCAGCCAATGACGTCTCGAACGAATACACATAGTGCACGAAATCGCTGGCAACATCCGCCGAAGCGTGATATCCACAGGTCATTGGAGTGGGGCCCCTGGTTCGAGACCAACCAGAGTTTCCAAACTTTCTCTTCCCCTCTTCCATTATGCCTTCATTCATTACCTCCACCTCCCATGAAAGATAGAAATAATCATGCTTCTTCTAAAATATATCAAATAGGGGTCTTTTTTTCTTATTCACCCTGTATAATTAAAGTTACGACCATTTTACATTAGACGTGTGAATTTCACATTTTGTCCATTTTTGCATTGGGTTCTATGGGAAAGGCAAAGTAGTGTGCAATCCCTAGCGGTCAGGTCCCATAGAAAAAAAAACCAATAATCAAAAATGATACCAGATGAATCAAGTTATCCAACTTAATTGCACATTTTTTTTGAAAAAGCGCCCCAATTTTTCAAAAAATTGAGATTTTTTACACGGTTGCATTGTAAACTTGGCTAGTAACCATCCTGTGAATGGTTTTTAAAAAAGCTCGAAATGTCTGTGTCTCACAAACGAAGGAATTTGTACTTAGAATAATTATTATCGGGACCCGATCATAATTCAACGGCTGCTGGAAACGACTTCCAATATGAAACGCCGGAAATAGCGCCATGTACTGTCTAACGCTCATCAAAACATTAGTTTTTTTATTGGTTCGGCAAATCAGTTAGAGGTTATATATTTTCTCGAGGTGGCACTATTTCACCATCAACGGTCATAAACGTGGCATTTCCGCGAGCTCTGCGTAAGTCCAATCGGGATCCCAATTCTTATTATTAGTATTTGTATGAAAATACGCATTTTATAGTAGATTCCACCCCATCGTGTCCATCTCTAGTACTTCCGAAGGTACGGCATTGAATGAGGGGATTGGAAAAAAAAATTGGATGGAAATTAAAATTCCAACGCTAAATCTCTTGAAACATGTCGTCGCACAGAGAAAATGCAATTATGTACTTAATACAAATCATTCAAGTCAACGTAAAAGCATAGCTTCATTAACTCGTCAAAAACATTCTGACGATCGCACATTTGCTTTAATAGTATTCAATGTACAGGTGAGTTGAACGTTACTCACTTTTGAGGCCTTGAGCGCCCGTGTTTTGGATACTTCTGGGCACACATAAAGCGAGATTCTCCTAATTCGTTCATGATGCAGGTGATACGAGCCACATATCTGCCTCCTCTCCCAACGTAAGTCTCCTCTGTCCAAAACTTTTCCTGCGGTGCCACGATGGGTTGATTTACTATAGTCTTCCCTTTGTTCGCAGGTATAGTTCCTAGACAATCACCACGTAACTGTGCAAAACATAATCAAATTTTTGAAATTGGGGGGCACGCTCTTCAAAAAATGTGGCCATTATTACTTTCTGTATTGACCAAGGGTTTTTCACCCCGTTGATGCCCAAGGGGGGGGTGGGGGGGGGGGGGGAGTCCATGGGACCCACATAAGGAAACCACTTTCCCGAAGGGAATTTAGGCACGAAATTTATACCAAACATGAAGGGTTGAAAATTAGGGGCAACAAAACATTTGTTTTCAAAACATGCGAAATTGGACAAAAGACTTAAAATTTCAAATAAACCTTGCGCTTACATCAAACTTTTGAAAAAAACTTATTTTATGTGATATCTACTTCAGAAGACCCAAAGTACATATATTTAACAAAAATCTTGCAGTTTTAGGATCCTGTATTTTTTAACGGGTGTTGCAAATACACATGCATTTTCCATAGCTCTGGACAGTAACGGTGTAGCAAGTCATGACTGAAATCGAAAACCACCACTAATTAAATCATTAACGGCTTGGCGATTTATATTTTTTTTTTTGGATGCAGAAGCCGTATTTAAAAGTCGGACAATTACAACAATTTCGGCGCAAAATCCCACGCGTAAAAGCGCCAGCGGAAAAACAAATTGGGGGCATAGGAACCCCCCCCCCTTGGTCACGTAAAGCAAGATTAGCACATTTTTTTGAAGGGCGCCCCAAATTTTGAAAAAAATGGCGATTTTAAACGGTTGCATTGGGAACTGGTAGTAAACTATAAACCTATGATGTGTTAGACTCGAAAAATGTCTATGTGTCACAAACGAGGAAATTTGTAACTAGAATATTATTATCGGGATCCCGATAATAATTCAACGGCTGCTGGAAACGGCCTTCCAATGCGAAATAGGCGGGAAAATAGCGCCATGTATGTGTTCTGCGCTCATCCATTAGTTGTTTTAAGAGTTCAGGCAAGCCAAGTTAGAGGTCTTTTCTCGAGGTGGAACTATTTCATCAGGGACGGCATAACGTAGCATTTCCCGCTCTGCCGTAAAGTCCAATCTGGGATCTCATTCTAATTACAAAATCGCTTATTTGTGATAAATACGCATTTTTTAGATTCTCGGTTCGCAGTTATAGTTCTAGACCATTACCAACGTCGTAACGGTGCCAAAAATATCAAATTTGAAAATTGGGGGGCGCGCTCGCTCTAAAACATGTGCCAATATGATTTAAGTGTTTAGAAAACTAAACTTAAAGCAGAATGCACACATTTTTTTCATACAAGAATATGCAACCACAGACAAAGAAGCACAAACTGACATGGAACGTACGGCAACGTTCGATGGACCAAATGTAGTCTTTCAAAAGTCTAGCATTTTGTAGAAGGAAGGGCCCTACTCTGACCATACTTACGGTATGGAGGTGGGCGTGTCGATATGAAAAGAAGGAAACAGATTTGAATTATTTATTAATGAAATCAGCTTTAAAACACGGTCATAATGCACTTATTTTTTCTCTTGTCTTACTTTTGCTTCGTTCGTTTTTAAAAACAATCTTGATCATCTGATTCAAGCCATTAAAAATATCGGGATATAAAGATAGACCAAATGGAATCTTAGACAATAGATGAAACATTAGACAAATGGATATTAGACCAAATGGGCATTAGACCAAAATGGCTATTAGACAAAATGAATATTAGATAAGAATATTAGACCAAATGGGATATAGACCAAATGGGTTGTAGACCAAATGGTTATTAGACCCAAAGGGTAATTAGACCAAATGGGTTTTAGACAAAAGGTATTAGACCAAAGGGATATTAGACCCAAATGGATATTAGACCGATGGTATTAGACCAATGGCCATATTAGACCAGATGGGTATTAGACCCATTGGGCATTTAGACAATTCGTTATAGACGATAGGAATTAGACGATATAGTTTCTGAGACCAGATGAATTAATGTTAGACTCCATGGCTATTAGACTAAAATGGGTTTTTAGCCTAAATGGTTATTAGAGTTAGACTAAATGGTATTAGACCAATTGAGTAGACAAAATGGCCCTTAGACCAATTGGGATTAGCCCAAATGGCAAGTCACCAACTTTCTAGTAGGTGAGTGCAGCTAGACCCCAAATATCAGGGGTCCAGTCCCGGACTATAAATGGACGATTTTAAAAATCTCTGTAAACAGTAGCCACGCTAGGCGAAAACTCAATCATTTTGATACAGTGTGAAAGGAAAATGAGTTTGTGTTTTGGTTGAAAGGAATCAGTTTGCTCTAATATTGCTTTTCATCTGAATAGCTAATTCCCAGTTTATTTAACCAGACCATGTTTAATTAGAAAATTGAAGCTATTTATGTTGTAAGAAGGTAAGGCCTACGTGCATTTTACAAATACATTTTACAATCAATTTAACCTGAACACTATGTCCAAAGTTAAAACCTTACGATGGGGTCTGACATACGGAACTGGGGAACACAGTTCCTCAGGAAATCATTGAAGCTTGCCTTAAAAACAAAAACAATAAATGTAATCCTCACAATTGTTATCCTGAACTCAAAAGTACGATATCCATGGTACTTTTT
Organism: Ophioderma brevispina; assembly: GCA_023653785.1. NCBI lineage: Eukaryota > Metazoa > Echinodermata > Ophiuroidea > Amphilepidida > Ophiodermatidae > Ophioderma > Ophioderma brevispina. The sequence continues at coordinate 80,517 of JAMKCH010010445.1, read as the reverse complement.
TATCGTTGGCTTAGTTGTTCCTGGTACAACTGTGGAGGAGGCTAGGACCCGGTCAAACATCATCGTTTACCCATCACTACAGAACAGGTTGGACACCTGGGTAGTTAGTTATGGACCCCGTATCGACGCTAGGTAGGTTCGTACTCTCAATTGTGGTCAACTTTTTCAATAGGGGCCAATTTAAGTTACACAGGGGTCAAACTTTTAAAATGCTCCAATATGTGGCTGAAAGTATGCCATATTGTCCGTCTAGTTCATAAGGATTCCAAAACTTATAGTTTGTACAACTATGACCAATGGTTTTGGAGTGATAGGGTAAAATGGCGTAAAGGTAAAAAAGGTCAATTTATTTGTACATGGCGTCAAAATCGGAAGTTTGCTCCAATTTTTTTTGAAAATGATAGAAGTTGTGCATCTAGCTTAATGAGTCAAATAAGGAATAGTTGTACAATCTGCAATTTTTTTTTGCCATACTTCCATGATTATGGCAAAAATAGGTCATAGGTCAACATACCCAATGGTGTTGACCTTCTTTGACCCTTATCTCCGTAAAGTTAAGACATTAACATAATACAAAAAATATCAACAGCGTAAGTTTTGAACTTGAACTTGAAATAGCTCAGAGTATTGAAAAATAATAATCAGTATTAAACTTTTACTGTGACCCCTTGTACAAATTGAATTGACCTTTTTTTTGACATTTTATCCATTACTTATAAACTCCAAAACCAATGGTCCGTAGGTGGTACAAAACTATACATTTTTTGAATCCTGATGATAGATGGGACAATATGGCATTACATTTCAACACGATTGGGCATTTTAAAAGTTTGACCCCCTGTGTAAACTTAAATTGGCCATGATTGAAAAAGTTGATACCACAATTTGAGGACGTTACTACCTACCTAGCATTGATGTAGATTAGAGGGTCCATATAACTACCAACAGGTGTAAACCTTGTTATGTAGTGAGAGGTTAAAACGAACTCCTTAAATAAGGCCCTATGATATTCTGTCCTCCTCTAAAACCATTACAAAACAATGGTTGTCCTAACGAAAGACCCACCCCCCCCCATCGTTACAAACCATTGGACTATGCACAAAAACATCATATGATATCAATAGTTTGGGATTTCTGTAAATTTTGATACTCTCCTTGCTCATTGCGATTAATATATTGCCAACAACAATGACAGTATAACATGTGTATAAGAAAAATCTCCCCATTTAAAGGCAGTAAAAGGTAGTCATATTGATTGCCTTCAGTGAAGGAAAGACGCATTCTTCGTGTTTTTTTTAACACTGATCTTACCATGCATGGGGTGAATATGGTTGGACCACCCAATTGTCGGTTTCAAACCAAGCACTAAAATCAATAGGAGTAGATTTCAATGCGACAGGGTGGGTTGCTAAGATGAAGGAAAGATCATTATTGGACAAGATGGGACGCTTCCTTAATGCATATTGTTTATTTGTAACCTTTGTGTAATATGTCTTTCAGGTGCAATAAATTCTGTGTCATCTAAACAATATCGTTCAAAACAGCCAGATTTGAGTAAACTGTACTTCATTTGGATATATTTGATGAAACGTATTTGCTTTTGAGTTTGCCAATCTCCTATAATTAGAGTTTAAGGAACCCTGCTTAATACTCTATATAAGAGTTAATGGTTGTGTTCCAAAAAACCCCATCAGTTAATTAATCGCGACTCTTAAAGATAGTATAAGCTATCCAAACTTTATTATCGGTTAATACTATATACCGACATTTCTAATCGTTCATAAAAACTTAAAAAAATCGTTGGGGACACCAGCACATGTATAATAAATGTATAAATAATTATTATCATTCAAACGATTTGTTTTTCTGGTAACATATTTGAGTGATAAAGATGACTACAAATCGATCATTTTCATGATTTCCCGATCTGCTTTTCGTATCACTGCTTTGTAGTTACTCTGGTAAATATCAGCCACAGACTCTGTGGATTCTTGTACAAACAGCAAAAAAGACTAGTAAACTTCAACAAATGCGGATGGACTCCTATGACTATAATATTGCTGGCGGATAAGGCAACTCGAAACTTTAGTTACATTGTGATTGATTGATTGAATTGAAATTGATTGATTGATCGATCGATCGATCGATAAGGTTCTAGGTGCATTTTGTCATTATTGTGGTTCGGGTGGATATGACGACCCGACTATGATGTGAAGTTCGTGTTATAATTTTAATCTATTGTCTGTTCAATTAACTTAGATGTCCGGGTTTTTTAATAGTTATTTCAAAAAATATACGCTTTCGAAAAAAAATCACTAAGAAAAAGTTGTTATCACCATTGGACCCACAAGATCATGGATTCCCAATTTGAAAAACCATATTTCTTCTTGGATGTTTTTATTCAATTTACACTGATTTTTAGTGGCAAACGACAACAAACTTGGTCCAGGTGAATATTGACTTTTATCTCTGAAACTTTGATGGCAGGCCCATTCGTGAATTAAGGGGCCTTCAAAATAAATCATTACTGATTCGTGGACCTTGCTTTGATTTCAGTGTTTGCTTGCATTAATGCATGGGTATCTAAATGCATCGTTTGAAATCCGATTACTTTTGATAGAGGCCCTGTCCTGTTTTATTCATTTGGTTTATGACAGAAAGTCACACGCTCTCCTGTAATGCCGTCCATTCAAGTTAATGCCGTGTGACTCCTTGAATATCATCTCTTTTGTTTGCAAAAATTCAGTGTCAAATAGCAAGGTTTCGGATTTTGTCCTGTTGAAGCAAAGTTGACTTATCATTACATACAGTGCGGACAATATTGATCGTGAATCATCTCCTCGGACCGACCACGTTTACAACCTTCAAAGTGGAGTCAATGGAACCTTCCACAAAACGTCATTAACTAAGGGTACAACCTTTATTTCGCTCATTTTCACAACGAGGGTAAAATACCTCATATTAAACATAGATTTGAAGGTTTAAAATGCGCCATTCCTTTTTGTCATGTAAAAAACTCTTAGGTCCAAAGATATCAACCACTTTTCTTTTCTTGATTTACTTTTTCGAACGTGCGATTTTTGAAATAATTAATACAAACCAGACATCTAAGTTAATGAACAGACAGTATATGCTTTCCTGTCAATTCATTCAACATAGGTGTATGATCATAGTTACAGATGGTTTGTTTTCAGATTTATGTTCTAATTGTGTTTCACTTGATCTGAAGCGCTTGGTACTTGCATACACTTCCTAAGTAATGGTTGGAACCAAACTTGTCAGTTTTTCATGTTAGAAGCAATAATGCATTTGCAAGGCCCTATTCATTCCTGTGCGAATATTGATGGTTAACAATTAAAACGCAGTTTTTGTCTCTATCTTGGGAATTATATGAATTGAAGGCTGAAATTTCGGAGGACGAAAAAATACAGCCTTTTCATCTAATATCAAAATCGAACACTTCCCGGTAAATCGGGGGGGGGGGGGCAAAGACGATTGGAATATGCACCTTAATTTGTTTTGACATTACGGATCGATGAGCAAATTGTACAAAATCCAAGATTCAAGATTAAAAACAACATAGATATATTTTTAATTATATCACCTTTATAATATCGGCATACATGGATCCATTGTTTTGTCAGGTTTTTTTTCGGTACGCTCAACATCTGGTTCTCAGATTTAGAAAATACCGGATCAACTCATTCATTTCAATAAACAAGTTGGTAAAAATAAAATGCAGGTTGAATCCATGCGCTGATTATTCCATCTTCTTACCTTAATATTTTTAAAGGGACAGAGATTTTTTGAGGATAACAATTTCTCTCAATTTTGCCCCCCCTGACGGTTGTAGAACACACCTACCTGGTATTTGAAAAACAAATATGTCCGATAAAGCAAATTAGTTAGGTTTTGTTTAAAGGAAAGTTGTAGTTGAAACGGAAATCACCATCTTTTAATCATCTCATAGCAGTGTGGTCCAGTGATGGGTCGCTCGACCCCCGCAAAGGGTGTGAGTTGAACCCTGCTGCGTCCAATATGTTTGTCCTTTGAGTGCAGCGCTTTATACCTCATTACCCTCCTTCCCTGGTACAAATAGGTAACCGGTATTATACATGATTATGTTTTGATAATCTTCCGTCCTATATTACTAATACACATGGTAGAAGACCCAATAAAAATGAGATTTTAAGTCATCAATGCCAGAAAAAACCTGGGTTCCCATTTTTTTCACCACTTCACACTCCAATCCCCCAATCCCTAAATAATTGCAATGAGTCTCTCACGGTAGATTAGGATTGCCACCCTGGGATTAGAATGTATCATAGTTATGCGCATGCTGATGATTGGTTTGATCATGTTAGGATGTTATTGGGGTGGGGGGTGTTGTCTTCCATGTTTTGGGTGGTTCCAGTAATTTGCTTTTCAACAGTATAGGTATTTCATGTCTGGTTGGTTCCCATTGTTTGGCAGGTCCCAGTGTTTTTGGAGGTTCCCAGTTTTGGTTGGTTCCCAGTGTTTGGTGTTCCCAGTGTTGGTGGTTACAGTGTTTGGTGGTTCCCAGTGTTATGGTGTTCCCATGTTTGGTGGTTCCTGTTGTTTGATGTCTTTAGTTGATGCCTGCCTGGTCCCATGCCTTTTATGTTCCTGGTGGTTTGATGGTTCCTGGTGTTAGGTGATTCTAGGATCTTTGGTGGTTTCAACTTTTTGGTGGTTCCTTGTCTTGTGGATCCCATGTGTTGGGTGGTTACCAGTGTTTGATGTTTCCATGCTTTTTAACTTTTTCTCTGTGGTTTCACGTGTTTATTGGTACCTATTTGGGTTTGCATATTCCATGCATCTTCTTCTATAGTTTATAATTATGGTTCATTGTACCTACTTTTAAAATGAAATGTGTATAGTAATATTGGACACACGATTCTCAAAACATAATCATGCTGAAATTGGATTCTTTTTTTCGTCCAACTCCCAATTTATTGGTCTCGCCATGAGTTAAAAATATTGGGGCTCGGACTTCGTGTCCGCCCAATATTTTTTCCACCTCATGGCATTGACCAATAAATTTGAGTATTGGACTCATTGAATCCAATTTTATACCATTTTTGTAAGGGAAAAAAAACCGCTGTGTAAGTATAGCGATTCCCCCATAGCTACGATGGAGTCTGGTCGCAATGGTTTCAAGGGAGAGAGATGGGCACTCCGTGTGATATGTATACAGGCCCGTTTCCCTTTACTTTTTTTAAATCTTATTTCTTATCAACCAATTCTTTGTATTCATTTTTTCTGTTTGTTTTGTTCTTGCATGTTTTCGTGCAGGCCTAATTGATTTTAATTTCTGTACGAGTTCCTTTGGGCTTCCCTAAATTTTACACTTGGAATTCGGCTCTCTGAAGTGTTACCATCCCAACACTTCTTCATAATAACAATATATCATCAGGAACATTCAGAGGAGTTTGTTTAAATCTGGTCTATGACCTTCTCTCACCCATACACTAATCAGGTGGCATCTGCACCGGTGTAATACAAGTCAAATAACACTTAAATCATTTATTATAGCAGCAAAAGAAGGTACAGTGTAGCTTGCGCTTATTACACTACAATTTCGGACTCACAGCACAAGTATGTCCGTCTAGGCCAAATTGACACTTGACCTCACTTGCGTACAGAACTAGTTATGGTGAGCTCCGTCGTTCAACATATACACACGTCAACTCCAACCACGAGACCACTACTTACTAGAATCTTTAAAGCCCATCAGGCATTTTTCGTCAGGATTAACTAACACGCCCTCATATTTTGTCGACATCCGATTTTTATTGCATTATCTTTCTTATTGAAATTCTGTAGTAAGTTTACCCGCAAGTTGTAAAAAACAATGTTTAATAAGTTTAAATAACATCACCTCAATCTCGCATGACTTCTGGTATCGACATGGCTTTCAATCGACTACCTTCAGTATGAAAATTCTGTAACTGGCGATCTCCGGATGGCGAGATTGAAGGTGTTACTGAATAGACCCACAGTTTCTTAGAATTTCAAAAGAACCATCCCGCGGCGCTTCCCGCAAGCAACGCAAGCTAATCCACTTCTGAACCTGCAGCCTTTAATTCACAATACACAGACTCACAGATAAAAGGACTTGGTACTGGGGCATGCCATTACGTCCGCACATTTCAGGAGTTGTACCCGGGTGTGTGGTTTTTGTGAAAGTGCATCTTTGTTTGCGATGTTCGTGAAATCTAAGAGCCGGACCTCACTGCCCTTAGTCACATGTTTGTGTGGATCCTCCTTGAAAACATTTATAATTTAGGTCGTTTGACATTAGAATAAAAATCTTACTATCACTGAGAAGTTTCGACAACTTCTTTCACAGATGAATGTAAGTTGGAGATTGGTTTGGACCCTCAACGACACACCACAATATAGTTTTACTTACATGATTGCCACGGATCCTTTACGTAACAGTCACAAAGGGTAATTCCAAACCTTTAAAGAAAATTCAGTAATAACAATGTAATTGATTGCATTTGTTTTCTGCTGTGGGCTGTGGCTGTAAAGGTAAGTTGGTGTTTTATGCGCGCAGTTATAGCGCGAGTTGTGTGCGCTCTAGAAATGTTTAATCTTGTTGTTTGTCTTGTAAGACCTATATTATTATTAGTATTCGTGATTTTGATACTTTCAACCTTCCTTTTAAAAGGGTCAACCAAAGATACATAAAGAAAACTTTTAATTACTGAATATATACCAGATTCATCAGGGTATGGATATTTTCCAGCTAAGGACTCCGGAGGAATATGTGAACAGGTTACCAGAAAGATCGACCCTTTGACTGACTCGTTGAACTGACGTCGCACTCACTGCCTCAACCGAGTCGCAATCTGATAAAATATTTTATTGGTACTTATTAAAATATACAGTATGTGGAATCCGAAATAGAATGCAAGACAATTCTCCTGTTTGTTTAACTTTTAGTGGGACAACTGTGGTTACAGGGGAAACATTCGGAAGCATCCACAAACATTGTTTCACTCGTATTCTACGGGAGAGGGCACAATTGACAGCCCACAATCTAACACACACGCTAAACACGTGAAGCATATTACGGAAATAAACCGTGTCTTATAGTCGAGGCTATGGGATTAGTGCTGGAACCAAACTGCGTACTCAAGGCCGAAAGACGACAGATGGATTGTGGACTCTGCATTGTAGGACCTTTATTTCACAAATCTAACTTACAATTGTCTATTTTCATACACAAACATCTCCAATTCAGGCTTATAAATGATTCCAACAAATTTTGGGGGAAGAGCGAACCGTCTTGTGGTCTAACCCGTCAGGAACTGACCAGCAGCGAAAACTGATCTCTACATCACCAAACACTGTCTTCCAAAACATCATTTCTCAAGTTAACCATATCATGAATTAGGACCCCATGCATGCTTTTCTACGGTCGCTGATGATAGTGTAATGGAACGTAGCGGGATTTTCTAGTGCAAAAAGTAAACATCATTGCTGAGTATGTGTAACAACCTCCAATGCGAGGTCCTATGTCTGCAGGAAAACGTGCAGAGGAATCGAAACAATCGCCAACCATACCAGGAATGGTCTTAACCGAAAGACCACATAGACAGTATGGAAGTGCCATTTCTGAAAACCAGGCTCCAATGTAGAAGCAACATTAAGTCTGCTGACAATAACATGGAAAGTCATTACGATGAGCTCAGCTCTGTCATAGTAAATCAGTTACAAACCTCCATCAGTAGACTTCAGGCATCCTCAAGTCGCCTCGGGAATCCACAAACCTCACTTCTGTATTGCGATTTCAACAGCCACGGTACCCAATGGGCTACAATGCAACTAATAAAGACGACAAGCTGTCGAAGAATGGATCGACAGTCAACATCTACGTCTCCTCCATGACCCTAAGCTTGCCGCCATCATTTTTAGTGCCCGTTGGAAGAGGGGATTTAAACCCTGATCTAGCTATGTTAGTAAAAAAACATCTCTAATTGTGTAGCAAGCTTATTCTGGATCCTGTCACTAACTAACTCGACCAATCAGGTATACAAGTCAACGCTGCAGTAAGACCAAACAAAGGCCTTTAAGCGTCGCTTTAATTATAGGAAAGACGACTGGCAAGGATTCAGATGACGGGACCAGAACGTGAAGAGTATTACTCCAAACCCCCCATAAACTATGCAAATTTTGCCCAACTAGTGAACAAGACTGCCCGGAGATTCATACCCAGAGGCTGTGGACGGAATATTACCAGTCCTTCCAAGGAAGTGCTGAAGAATATCAAGAGTATACAACCCATGTTTGAAGATTTCCTTTCTCAGTAAAACAACTACTAAAGGCGAGATAGTTTCGGAGAGGATCTCCAGGAAACGATCAAAAACCTGGCATACTGTAATTGAATCCACCGATAGACCCATAACAGCAAGAAAAGCACAGGTCTACCATCCGAACAGTTCAAGGGGTCCCACAGGAACTCCACAGCAGCAAAAACGCAAACCCAATCAAGTTGCCCACCAACTGATTTTTAAATGGCAAGTGCAGAAAGAAGCCAAAAGATGAAACCTAGACCGTAAGAGGTTTAGTGGAGACCCTGATTTCACCCGCCCTGTGAACATGGAGGAAGGGAATTCCGTATTGCTAAAACTTCAAAGAAACAGGAGGCCTTGATAATATCTCAACTGAAGCAGCTGAAAAACTTCGCCCAGTAGCAAAGGAATGGCTTCTTGAGCTCTACAATTGCTGCTTATTTCCCACAGGTTCCCAAAGATATGGAGGAAAGAACTGTTTGGCACTCCTAAAGCCTGGGAAAGATCCATCTAATCCCAAGCGCTACAGACCAATATCATCATCAGTATACCTTAACAAAGCTCTTGAACGTCTCCTGACTCAACGTATCGCACCCTGTGATAGCCGAAACACCTCATACCAGGAACAAGCAGGTTTCCGGCAAGCAAATCAAACAAATAGCCAAGTACTCACCCTAACTTCAGCACATCGAGGAGTGGTTTCGAGAAGGGACTGGTAACCAGAGTTGTGTTCGTGATCTATCAGCAGCTTACGACACTGTTAAATACAGATGCCTACTCCATAAGACTTTGCGAACTCACCAAGGATATCACGCCTGACTGAGCTAATCAAGGATTCGATTCAACAGGATGTTCTTTGTTCAGCTAGGAGCGGAAGAAGAGTCGATGGCGTAAGCTCCGAATGGTCTACACACGGGAGCGTGCTGCCACCTCTCCTGTTTAAAAATCTATACAACGACCAACCTAGGGAGTGCGAAACTTGCGTTTTATATTATGTGACGATCTGGAATTAGTGCCACAAGATGAGATTCACAGCTTGCTGAAGAGAGACTCTCCAAAGCTTTGGATGAAAACTCACTCTTATCCGAGGGAAAACCAGTACGTGCAAATCCATCCAGACACAGGGTGCTTCATCTCGCCATCGTGAAGCCAAACGTCAGCTTAATGTACATGTCTGGTACAAAAAACTCCAAAAGACCCTGGATCACTGTGATAACCTGTCTACCTATTGTTACGTTGGACGCACTCTCCTCCTTATTAAGACCACATACAATAAGACGAAGAGTAAAAAAAGGTCTGTACAAAAATGTTCCGCAATAATATCCTTAACAAACCTCACGCACAAGATGGGGTGCTCGCCCACATAACCCTAAGATCGACGGCTTTTGCCCTGTGCTACTCATTTGCAAAGTATGCCTTGCCCTGTAGAGCACGATCACCCATCGCAAGAAGCGTGATTCAACATAAATCCTCCTGCCGCTGTCACGTAGATGTCTCGTCCAACACCAAGAGAACCTATACATCCTAGCAGGAATGCTACCCCCAGACTCCGTCGTATGGTAGCGAGCATGCAAGAGCGTAGCTGCAAGTATCCAATGTGAAGCACCCTATGTCTTGGACAGAAACCTGCTCGCCACCCTGGCCCTTAAATCCAGAGAGAGTTCCTAACAAGCCCCAAACCTCTTGAATCAGCTCTAAGGATTATAGAGAGTCGCATGTGGAAGAAGACTTGCTGTCACAACCAAGTAACTCTATTGGTATGAACCTAGTGAGCATCTCCACCTGGAGCGGACTCCTCATGGACTGAATGGCGATTGCCTCACTAGATTGAAACGCAGAACTGCCTTCTAAAGTTTCCCCTTGCGTAAGTGGGGCCTAAACCTGAAGCAGATTAAGACACTAGCTGTGATTGTGGAACACACCACAGACTATGGAACATCTTCTTGGTCTGTGCCCACTGTTGGAAAGCAACAATGCACAAATAAGACCTTGCGGAATTCATTGAATCAGCCAGACATTGTACCCGTCTCTGGTTGGATCATCTTTGAGAATCACTGTGTTTGGACTCGATAAGAAGAAGAGAAGAAGAACAATTTACTACTCCAATCTAACATACCCGAAAACTTTTTTAGTCATGGAAGGCTATACACAAAGCAATAATACTTTACTTGGCTTTCAAATCCATTCCACAAATAGTTTTTCAAGTTTGAAGGCTCACGGTGAATCACAGAGGGACCTGTGTATGTAACTAATTCATTCCTAAGAGACATCTTGAATCATCTTAAGCTTCCTGGACCAGCAGTCACACCCCATCATGTATTTCCTGTTGAAACTCTCCAAACTGCCGATTCCCAGTACTCCATCACAGGCCTAGGTTTCTAGGATCGGCTAATAAACCCCATGATTCTCACCAAATATGGACACGAGATGACTTGCCACATCTTTTTAGCTTCCTTGAGAATGTCGCCAGTACGCTATGTAAAGAACAAGCTGGGATAAAATACTTAGTATATTAAGTCCCGAAAAAAAGTCATGACAAATAATATATCCCTTCAATCACAAACTGCCTTTTTTGCCACTTTTCAAATCATGCAGCGAACGTACAAACTGTCCTTGTATTTAAGGCCCGAAAGTGCTCTAGATTACCAAACTAATACCCGCTACCGCGGTGATCGTCAGGTTGTTAGGCATTTTCCTCTAGGGACGTAAGGATATAAAAGTAAGAATTTAATTAGTGTTCCATCCACCCCTTCCCCCTACTTTCTGGATGTCCCTTTAAGATACCACAATCTGAATATGTGTCCACATACACCTGTACCTAGTCCTCACGCGATCCGGTAAAAGAAATCCATTAGGCTCGTACATAACTACTTAAATATTAACACAAATACTTAAATATTACATAACATAAATATATAAACACCTGTTTTGTCTATCTCAGTACATTTCTATAAATAGACAATCACAGTTAGATGAAAACAAATAAAAATAATTGTAATTAAATTTCAATCATCTGCCACGCATACGCGATGACCTGACCTCGTACTAGGAGTCCGAAGATACTAATAACGTATTAAAATACAGTGAACAACTGCCTCAAGTGGACACGGACCATGAAATCCACCAAGCAATGCAGTCCTCATGCCATGAAGAGGTGTGTCCCCAACGCAGAACATAAAGCGCAAGAACAACAAAACGCAATATGTATCATACATTTCCGGAATATAATAGACGGACACAGATTGCTTTTATCCACAGTCAACCCATGCGGTTTTTCCTCGGAATAACACCAAGACAGGTAGCCCATAATGACAGAATGCTTCAAACAACCAAGTCAGTCAACTGAGTTGGGCCTATTACGCTAGGATAATCAATCCTGCTATTATAACCCAAACTGACGTGGGAGGTCACCTCTATAACTTCCTCATTTCCTTACTTCGAAAGTCTGGAAGCTACTTGCAAACCAAATACCTGAAGCAATGGGCAGGTTTATAAGCAATGCCCACCACCACCAGCGGTCTGTACAGGAGCAGGAAATACTATTGCCTGCAACTGAAAATGCTAACCACATCACTCAAATGTATGCAAGTAACTAAGATCAGCAAACAGTACTCTAAAGATAAAGTACACAGACACTCTACGGAAATGCATGGAAAGTAAAAAAAAAACCAAGCCAGATTGAATGGTATAAAAGAAGGAACAAAAGCACGCATCTATTCTAAACAAATTACGAAATTGCTAGAGGTCAGACGGATAGAGCCGGTCTTTGGTACAAAAAGAACTAAAAGCTGATTAAGACATAGTCCTTAAAACAAGGAAATGCCTCACCGAACTAACAAAAGATGCAGATGAGGAAGAATGTTTGTCTAACCTTTCGATGTGCGAAACAAGGGCAGTTGTTGAACGGGGAGTCTGTCCATTCTTCCCGACACCATTTTGTATGTCTGGACGCCAGAGCTGTCTGCCTTTTCCACTCACGCAATCATGATCAACTCCCTCCCCTGGCAATCAAAAAAAAATGAAGCTGTGGGGCAAGACCATCTTTACAAAGCGGACGATACAAACGAACTCCATGACCAAACACTGAAGGCAATCTCTACAAGGTTCTGGCACCGTACGGCGAGAGGCAAAATCAGAAAAAACTCGCACCTGAGAATCTGAACTCCATCTCTACAATAGCCTTCTCACCAGCTGATGGTACAACCTATCGAAATCCAGTCTTACCAATGCCTAAGACACAGACAACCAACATTAGGAAGAAGGCCAATGAACTGGATATCTGCCTGATGGATGAGGAACACAAACAAAATAGTGTTCCCTCCTTTGGAGGGAACTAAGAGACCAGATATCACCATCTCTCTTACAAAACAAAGACAGTCTCATCATTGACTGACGATCCCTATGGAGGATAACCTATCCAATGCATATTGCAAGAAGAAGGCAAATACCAAGATCATGGCTGACTGTGAAAGCAGATGATGGGCTCATACATTTCCATAAGTTAAGGAAGGCAGAGGTTCCTGAAATACATTCATCACAAATGCCTGGCATCCTTGCATTCTTAAAAGAAGAGAAAGGCTATAACCGATAGAGCATCCAAAATTGCACTCAGAGTGAACTATGTCATCTGGCTTAGTAGAAGCTCAAAGGCATTCATACAGATGGAGCTACAAGCACTCGGGAACTATATGCTCTGAGGGAAGTGGAATGGATGAGCGCTTACAAAACTAGGTTTAACCCTCCAAAGTCTGGTGCCTAAGGACCTCAGAACACACTAACAAAGAGATACTGCATAAGGTTGGAATTTTCCCTAAGGTTTACCTTCAAAGGGGAGATATATCAGGAGTTGCTCCTCTAAACGGATAAAACTAGGCTCCGAAGATGAGCGCTGGTGTTCTACCATGAACTATTCCTCACAAGAACCTCGGGTGGATACCCGTGACTACTAGGAAAATACTGGTTGGTTGGTGGGGAAAAGTACCACATGACTACTGGAAAGACGGTGGACAGCAAGGAAAGACTGCTGGCGCCGGGGGAACAGACACAGTTGATCGTAACGACCGGTTGGCCGTCTAAAGATCTGCTATCAAAATTGCCACGAAAAGTCCTTTAAAGAAAAATACCCCTGGGTCCATGTGAGAGCGGGGGCGAAAGATTGGACCAAATGGACGGACTCTACGGCAAGGACCTCTGAAAATGACTAATAGACAGAGGCGTAATACTGAAATAAATGATAGTGGTTCTACCTGTCCAATTTGCGGAAAACAGGCTTCAAGAATGAGATCCAAGCTCCACCAAAGAAACAAGCTCCACCAAACGAGATCTAGATGTGAAACAAGTTCATCGCAGCCATGCTCTATATGATGGCAGACGCAAGTCAAACCATTCGGCGCACCCAAACCAAGAGGTAGAAGGCCAGGATACACCCCACAGGCTTTCGAGTCAGCAGGAAAGAGTTTTTATCACAAAAGAAAGACCAGAGAAGAAGCTCACCTAAACTGCAGAAACCTTGATGTCAAGGATTATATAAATCTGCCGAAGCCATCCGAAGACTCAATCTGGACAATCCCTTGCAGAGTGCAACTTTATGAGAAATTACCAACTGAAATAGGCCATATCCAGAATGAGCAATTAACCAATCTGGAAAATCATGTCTACAAGAGACTCGTAGACAGATTTGGAGTTAAACCAGCAGTCTCCAAAAAGAATGATAAGAAGCAGCAATGCTCAAGACAACAACAAAAACTAAGGCGTTTGAAGAAAAACACCAAGCGCCAATACAAACAATCCCTGGGAGATGGAAAAAAGGTTGCACTCAGTAATTTGAAAAAGAATTTCCTTAAGCACGTACGCTTACACAACAAAGTAAGGAAACTAGAGCTGAAATCACAAGAAAGGAAAACAGCTGCAGAGAAGTTTTTTCAAAAATGTCAACAGTGACAGAAAGTGCAACTACAAGGAAATGAAGAGACCACCAAAGTCGACCAATGCATTCAACACTACACTACCCGTCTGTCAGAGTTAAACAGCTATCTTCAGAAAAGATGTATTGAGAACAGTCGCAATACATGTGAGCTAGCGAAGGAGAAATCATCCTTATATCCAAAGAGGAGAACCATCAACAGAAAACAACTATATCGACCAATCCATTCAGAAGGGTTCGTGGAGAAAATATCAGGATGTGTGGAACACACAGAAGCACTAACTGAAATGCTCCACGATGCCAAAAATAATGGTAAACCAATTGTGTCAACATGGCCAGACCTGCCAGACAATGATTACTTCACACCGGTGTGAAAGTCAATATTCAGTAGGATCATAGGCCGGACTCCATAGACGACAATGGAATAAAGCGTGAAACTAATGTTGCGTGAAGAGTCAACTGAATTAATTGCCCTATTGTTCACCATTGTTCCCGGACTGTGAGCCCGGAGGACTATATCTCCTGCCACACCGGTCTGAATGCTTTTGAATTGTGTCACACTGTAATTCTGGCAGGGATGTCAACACATTGATTTTCCGTGGCAGGAATTGCCACCGACTACCACCACCTCTTGGTGTTTTTACTGTTTTTTTTTTACGGACTGTAAACACCCAATTTACACCAAACTATAATAGGCACGGGCCGGGTCAACATCATCGTTCATGTCCCACTTCAATCTCTACCTTTGACAACCTTTGTATTTAGTATCTGAGATTAATAAAGTTTTCTGTGAGCGAGGTATCCTGCAAGATCAAGGCAAATTTTTAACCATTTGCAATTTTGTGCTTCATTCATGACCCAACATTTTTTCGGACCAGCTCACATTACCACTTTATTGGGTTTGGCTATGTCATCATAACTTTATTTTCAATACATAATCAAAATTCAAATATATAAAATTTCCAATGAGATCCCATTCCGTAAAAAAATATGCGTTTTGAGAAATAACTGGCCCAAATTTGTTCAATGCTTGTGATATTGGAAAGAGAAAATATAAATTTAATTAGCTCAGTATATTTTGAAGATATCCAGAATGTCTTAATACTTGGATTTGAGCCAATTCTACCTCATAGTCAACAAATGATGTATAAAATTGAGTCATTTTAAAGTATTTCATGGTGCTTATAATGTACAGTCATTGATGATTACTAAACTGTGTTCAAGGCTTGTTTGCCAAATAACACGCACGTGTGAGCATCATTTGTTTGCAAATATCACGCCAAACTCAAATCTATGGAGTTATACCTTGATGTACATCGGTATTCAATATATTGAATAATATTACTGCTTCTGGGTCCGGGTCGGTCGAGGGAATCGTTGATTAAACATAACATACGGTACGCAGCACGCTGCACTTTGCAAACAATCCATTAATTACTTGCTTTCGAATCTCTGTTAGGTTTATTCCGGGTTTAATTCATCTTAGGTTAGATTGGATCCTCTCAATGCAAGTTAGTTGTCCAAATTGTGTGTCAACGTTTTTCAATGATGGGTCAATTTCAAGAAGTTTACAAACATGGGTCAAGCTTTTAAAAATACCCACACATGTGGATAAATTTATGCCATAGGTCCTTCTAGTCACAAGGATTCCCAAAAAAATGTTTTACGTTTGTACCATCTATGAGACCATGGGGTTTAGAGTTATTGGTTAACATGGCTAAATGGGCAAAAAAGAGAAGGGGTCAATTTCCATTTGTAGGAGTAGGTCACAATCAGAAGTTGCTCATTTTGGTAAAATGACAAACAATTGTTCATCTAGCTTAATGTGTCAAACTAAGGAATGGTTTGTAGGCCTCTGCAATGCGAGTATTTATTATCATTTTATGTGGCAAATAGGTCATGGGGCCACATAATCCAATTGGCATTGACCTTCTTTGCCTATCTCGGTGAGTAAATACCAAAAGTATACTTTTTTGGAGTTCTCTTTCCTCAGGCAATAATTTGGCAAGTATTTAAAATATAATTTCAGAGTAACTTTCTTCAATGTTGACCCCTGTAAAAATTGAGATTGGCCTTTTTCTAACCGTTTTATATAGTTATTTTTACTCTATAACTCCAAAACTAATAGTCGTACTGAAACGGAAAAATACCCCCAATTTTCTTTTTTTTTTTTGTTTTTTTTTTTTTTTAACATGTTCTTTTAAGTGACATCTTCATATATACAAGTTTGATATCAAATGTACATGTATTCCCTTTTATACTGTTGCCCTCTGCACCAAATGCCACATATTGTAAAAAGGGCCAGCGAACAATTTTGAAACCAATTCAAGAAGTGGGTAATTTTTATTACCAAAAAAAAAAAAAAAAAGCGGATGAATTTTGAACATTAACTAGGTTGTACCCGGTACTTTAAAGGCAATATGTCAAGATTTTTGTCAGGCTCATTTGACTTACATTCATAAAAGATATGTACATACATCATCACGAAGTCCCTAAAAAATAATACATTTGATGTAAATTAACAAATCGAGGCATTTTAATTTTTTGCTTTTTTACATACGAAGAAAACTGGGCGGATTTTTCGCCACGGCTTCATTGATCAAAAGCGCCCAACGGTGACGTCAAAGTGTGACGCAAAACATCGTGTTGACTCGAATTGTTATTGCGACAGCTGTATATTGATTGGATTAATGAAAGGTATAATAAAACTTAGAAAAAAAAGTTACAGATGACAATTTTTGTTTCATTTCGTTGTGTTTATTATTATTGACAGTGGGCAACAGGACTAACTGCGATATATGGTCCAACACGTAAATTTTATGGATGGGTCATCACTTTGACGTCAACCATTTGCCTGCGATGTGGATTTGGTCGGAATCGTTTCGAGTAAGCTATTGGGCGGGAAATTAAAAGGGCAAAATACTCAACAAAATGGGACAATTTTCAACTTATTTTTGATTTATATGTTAATCTCCGTTACTTAAGCTTTCCATCCAGACCAAATTTTCCAAATATTCCGATCATGACATATTTCCTTTAAGTCGGAACCTAGACAACTATACCTTACTTAATTCTATCATTTCACTATGAGACGTTTATTTTGATGTTTTGTGATTAAATAGTCCACTTCACAGTCCAATCAGAAGGAATGGTTCTTGGTTGAATCTGATTTTTGTTTGATACATAATACCTAGGGGGCAGGCAAAGTCAACCTGCATCGCAATGCTATAAAAAATTTATGCATGTCAAATAGTTTAGATGGATCACTAAACACCCCAGGGTGGACACGTAAATAAATATGCTGCCCACGGGACCTCCAAGAGGAAGGGGTAAAGTTACTATGGGGGTGCAATTTTTAAACTCCTCTAAATCTAATGTAATGTAAGCTCAAATTATTCCTTAGGTAACCATGAGTTAAAAAATCAATTGGGTCACATGCGTGGTGTGCTTTCCTTTTCCAAGATATTTGGGAAATAGGCTAACGGTCATTTGTTATTCAAGAAAGGTCAATGTTTGTAATACCCAGATTTCGTGTAAAAATATTTTTAGCAATTGTTTAATGATACTGATTCCCAAATATGAAATGCTTTTGCATTTTTGGCTCAGCTTCTGTTATACTGGAAGGGGTTTCAAATTTCCCTGTAGGACTGTATGGGACGGGGACTTACACCCTCCTATTAAGGGAAACCTAACCCTAATGCAAAATAAAAGGCATATTTTGAATCAGTATAATTAATATTTTTTGACTATTTTTTACAAGAAATCTTGTATTACAAATGTTGACCATTTCTTGAAATAACCAATGACCTTTAGCTATTTCCCAAATATTGTAAAGGAAGCACCACACGCCTGTGATCAAATTGACTTTTTTTACTCCTGGTTACCAAGATAATTTGAGCTATATTACATTGGACTTGGAGCAGTTTCAAACATTTGACCCCTCATAGTAACTTGACGCCCTCGTAACACCCCCCGTGCAGCTGATTGAAAAACGTGTCCCCCTAGGAGGAAGTGCTTAGTCCCATAGATATACCCAGATAGGACAACGTTTTTATAGCATGACATGTCAGTTTGCAATGGAATATTAGGGTTTGCCCCCTGCTTATAAGGATCTCTTTAAAATTATTATTAAATCTTTTTTTGGAAATTTCAAACATACTGCAATCTTTGAGTTGTTGAACGGCCACTTCTCCCATACTTATGGGCTGCCAAGGAGACGCCTCCAAATCCACCACCTCCTAAGAATTTCCCAATGGTGATGTCACCGACTTAATCAACGTAAAACCATCGCTCGCCTAAGATGCCATATTGAATCTCTGGAAGAAAGAATATCTGGAGAGTCAGCCTTTCCAATTTTTTCTATGTGAGTAGTGATAAAGTTAAAGTACATTGCGGATAGAAGGCGACTGATGAATTTAGAACACTCCGCATTATAAGCGACATGCTCAAGTTTACTTTGCTGGTTGTCAAAAAATCGCACTTTAACGCAATAATTGCACATTTTTTTAAGAGCGCCCAATTTTTCAAAAGTTGATATTTTGGCACAGTTACATTGGTATTGTCTAGAAACTATACCTGCGAACGAGAATGCTAAGAAATGCGTAGTTTATCCATAAAATAAGTGATTTTGTAATTAATTGGGATCCCAGATTGGACTAACGCAGAGCTGGAATGCTACGTTTATGTCCGTCCATGATGAAATAGTGCCACCTCGAGAAGATAACCTCTAACTTGACTTGCCTGAACCAATAAAATAATAATGGATGAGCGTAGACACGTACATTGCGCTATTTTCCCGCTATTTCACATTGAAGGCCCGTTTCCACACATTGAAATATTATCGGGATCCCCGCATATTAATTCTAATTAGAAAATTCCTTCGTTTGTGACACACAGACCATTTTCGAGATCTTAACCATTCACAGTATAGTTTACTAGCCAGTTACCAATGCACCGTGTAATCTCATATTTTTGGAAAATTGGGGGCGCTCTAAAAAAAATGTGCTAAATAATTGCTTTAAATAAATTATAATTTTTAAATTCTTTGAAGTTTGGCTTATATTGTCTATAAGGGCATGTATCTATGTTTTGGTGTGTTGGAACTCAGTTGTTTCAAAATTCCTCCGCAAATATAAAAGAATATGTAATGGAACCTTAGCATTTTTTTATTTAATGGAAAATGTGCTTTGAAATGCCATGAAATATGATAGCCAAAGTTGAAATTTGGAATTTGTATTTCCGTATAAATGAATAATCACTAGAGACGTTACAATTCGACCAAGCGATAAAATATCCTAATGATTGAGTAACTAGTTAACTGTACATTATAAATTCACAAAGCTAATAATTATTAAAACAAGAAAATTCATTTAAGCAGCATTAACCAGAGGACACAAAGTTGTTCAGAAAATATACCTGTTTGATAATTTGAGCTGGTGTCCGTTGCTTTTTTTTTTTTTTTTTTTTTTTTACCGATGCAGGTATGACATTTGTTGGTACAATTGCCGCACATAACAATTAAATCTCATCGATACAGGTTATGTGCTTAATACTTCACACATTCCTTTCTACTTGCATACAAACATATGTGTTGTTTATATACCAAAAATAATGCCGTATTTTCGTGTATGGTGGTCATGGCCCTTTGGAGAACTGGTTTGCTAAGCTGATTTTGTGTCAACTCCGATGGTCGTGACCGTGGCCTGCTGGCCTGCTACGCCATTTAGCTGGCAGCTGATAAGCACAATTTGTGCTAAGCGTACTGCAAATAACTGTTAATTAATATTAATATATAGAATCCCAGCATGGACCTTATACCCGTCTTGTAGAAATTTCATGAACTTTCCTAGTCCTCAAGACTATTCTAAGTATCAATTCAATTTCATATGCTATATATCTTTTTTAAAGCTTTTTTGTGCACTTTTTTAACTTATATTTTATTATAATGCTTCGTATAAAATCAAAGCTTACCTCGTCAATGCAGACGTACACGTAAAATACGTGTGTGTCTGAACACTGGGTCGTGGTTGTTCATCCATGCATAAATTAGTACCTTGATGTCAAAGCTCATAACAATAGAGTGACCGGCTACCATGGGTAGTTATTATGCTTGCCCTAGAAGTAGAAAACAGTGAGCTGTTATTCCGGCCCTGTGCCGATCACAAAATTTTGAGGTTTTCCTAAATATCTTATTTTTAAATCGCCCCCTGAACATATACTAGGAACGTAAATAGTAAATGTTCTACAATACGTATAGCGCGTACGACGTCCGTTTTTTAATACACTCATGACTCTGCCTGTGAGGTTTCATACCCTCCTCATATCTGCTGTGTTCCTTTAAAAAAACAGCCAAAAACCTTTCTATAGACTGTCCATTGAACTGTAACCCTTCGATCATTGAAAATCCATACAGCGGACTTTTCGTTGCTGAACTTCACGTACTTCCAACCAGCCATGATACGCTAATTAGGAAAAATAATGCCCTAACCCAAAACTAATTGCAAAGAATTATTTTCTCCGGAATTGTATTGATAAACCCTTTAAGAACACTTTTAAGTCAACAACCGATCAAAATTTTTACAAAAATCAAATGAGGGGTGGAATGTGTACTTTTAAGGGAGTAGGGATTATACAGGGGTCAAACATATTGAAAGGGTCAAACTTCGTTGAAAAGTATATCAACAGTTCATCACGTTTCAAGATTCAGAAAATGGTACTTTTGCCTAACTGAAGGTTGTAGTTCAGATTTAATAGTTTAAAATAGTTGAAGGTCCACAATGGTGGTACAATTCCAGATTATATTTTGTTCGTTATAAAAGAATGGTGTCAAATGTTCGTCTAATTGTACAGGAGCCAAAATGTACTGGTTGCACCATCTATGATTAGTTGTTTGCCTAATTGGAAACAAATGTTACTGGGGCTACAGAGTCCCCCTATGGGAGGTCACTATAGTCATAACTCTGTAATTCTATATAGAAATGTCGAAACAAGAATCCCAATAAAATTAACTCATCTAGTGTTACCAAATGACGATTAGAACAGTTTTAACAAATTCTGCCATTTCTGTAAATTTTTACCCCGTGGATTACCTTGGACTGTTTTATTTGCCTATTGTACAAAACCTATAGATCATAATAGGACAACCATACCTTTCAACCTTAGGATGGTCCCATCATAATAGTACAAACCTATACCTTTTAAACCTTAGGGTGTCCCAATAAATTGGTACAATCTATTCGAACCAATTTATATCTTTTACCCCTACACAACTGTTGCCCCCTTTATTTTTGATAACTATATTAGGCATTTCACACGTATATTAACTCCAAAATTGTTTCTTTGGCAATGTTTTGGGTCAGATCATAAATTATATATATTGGGCTATGATTTGATGGATTTTGGCACCAATTAAAGTATCGCTTAATCCGATTAGGCCCATATGCAATATTGTGACAGGCTTACAAGATTTCAGATGAGGTAAAGAGCCTGTGGTTTACGTATATAAATAGCAACGATCATTTCAAACACTTCTCAACTTGTTTTATAGGTTTGAGTTCTGACATTCCGTCAGATTTTGAGACAATTTCAACAATTACTCTTAAATGCCATAATTTGTTTTCTTTTTTAAACATTCAATATTAATATCCAGTTTGACCATGATAGAATTGAAGTGCATCCAATTATAACACACCTATCATTGAAAGTACTAGGTTTTGTGCAATTTTCTAGAACAGACTGGTACAAATCTACTTAAGTGGGCTGGCTGAACGTTTTAACCACCTGGCATAGTCGATAATTGCTTCCCGATCAATGCAACTATGCCAAATTGTAGACAAACGCATTGTTTGACCTTTTCAAAATGTGCCAAATTTATATATAGGTCACCCAAAAGTTATAAAATGTAACTTTGCTTTAATCATTTCTGAAACGTATGTCACGTTTGGCCTGTTAAATGACAGGAGGAGATTTTTTTTAGGATCCGAATTTCTCTCAAATGCACAGGATCGATTGTAGACACCTACCAAGAACGTGCCGAAGGTTTATTGACAAACATTGCAAAGAAACAGCAAAACCTGTTTGAACTTGCCTGAGTAATCGTTATTGTCCCCATAAACACCGTGCTTTTGACTTTCTGTCGTGCACGACAGAAGTACTAAATCATCATATATTCCATAATACGCAATATCGGCTTATTCCTTCATGTGTGATTCTATACTGGAAAGCATTCCAAATAGCAAAAACCCGGGCGAAAAAAATTTGGGGGCGCTTCTCTTCTTTCTGGACATCTCATCATGTCTCTTTAATTTAAAAATGTGGTATGTTTTACCTCATAAGAAGTCCTAAACGTCATAGTGTGTGTACGTTATCAGAGCCCGGAATTTGTTTGTTCGATCGGTCTAATCAAATAATTCCCCTATTCTACCTACAATTACAATTACATTACAACGCCTTTTTTCATGACCTAAGTGAAACGAGGGATTCACAATCATGTGTCCCTAAAACTTTGGAAGTCCTTGATTTGTGCCAGCTGGTACGTTTTCCACAAAAATATATCTGTTATAATTACTAAGCACACAGTTGTACGGTAAAATTCAATCCCGATTAAGCTGGTCTTTATTCATACGAGTAAACACATGTCGTCATGTTAGAGAAGCACAAGCTTTCGTTCGCCAGATCTGGGAGAGACGGTCTTTACCTAGAAAGTTAAATTTCACGCCGTCTGCTTAAACTCAGAACATAGTACAAATATTGTTGAAATTCTTTTTCCTTAATTTTGTATTGGAGCAATTAATACAAAATTCAGCCTAGCCCATGTTTTATATTGAAATATAGGCAAATCAAACTCACACGTTTGTTAACTTAAGTACTTTTCCGGGCTCACCAAGTATACGGTAGAGAATCTATTGAGCGTCTGAAATCTAATGTAAGAAATCACGGACTCAATACATGGATCTCGTAATCATGATCCGTTGTACCTGAACC
This sequence comes from Ophioderma brevispina, assembly GCA_023653785.1. Taxonomy (NCBI): domain Eukaryota; kingdom Metazoa; phylum Echinodermata; class Ophiuroidea; order Amphilepidida; family Ophiodermatidae; genus Ophioderma; species Ophioderma brevispina. Next base: position 57,288 of record JAMKCH010010445.1, on the reverse strand, counting down.
TCCCATTGGACGTATCCCTAACACCCCTATTTCGTCCTAGTGGACTATACGGGCGTTTTTTGTTTTCCCACAAGAACAACCCTGCCAAAAAAGGCAACTGATGATGGCCATGATCATTTTTAAACCTCAAAGAATTAGCAATCTGGCTTTATTATTTCATCAACATTCCTTCTCATTCCTCACATTTCATAATATCATAAGTGCATGTCTAGATGCGTGACATGGCACGTCAATGCCGGTCAACGAACAAGCAAAACAACTGCCCGGCAAGTATCGTAGCACCTGCAGGGCTTGTGCTTTAAATCGCGCTCAATCGGGCGTGATAAGGCCTTTGAATGCTGTAACGATATATGGGCAATTTTCTTCTTTTCCCCTCCAACCGTCATTAGACAGTTGCTACTTGTTTGTCAACATTTATTTCCCTCATCTATAAAGCGCATTGATTGTATCGCGCGTTATTTCTTCCTTCTTTCTTCCTGTTGCAAAAAAGAATATGCTTAAGTATTGAGCATATGGTGAACTTGCACCGATTATGCACCTTAATCGATGTTCTCATGTCGTCCATGCTTTGAGCAAATTTGAGGTCATTAATAGTCTACTGGTCTGAGTTTAAACCAAAACAATAAAAGATCCTATCTACTTAATTAATGCAAGTAGCATAATCACGGGACCCTTGAAACAATTGAAAAAAAAATCTTACAAATCTTCAACAAATCAGTCTGCTTACACATTGTAGCCTGATACGACACGTGCAGGATTACTGCTCCGCTAGCCGATTCTATGTAAACATTTGAACTTGGGTCAAAAGTCTTACGGGGGCCTACCGGTCCAATTCAACAATTCAAAAAATCTCTGCATACTGCCAGGACATGATCTGAAACGTGCCCAGAATGAAAGCACATTAGTCGATGTCCATGCACGTTTTGCTTTTAGGGTCAAGGTCAATAGCAAGCTGCAGGATCCATTTCCCTGCAAATGACACCGTCATATCTATTTTCCATTATACAGGGGAGTCAAAAAAAAAAAACCTTGACCCTGTTGGTGTCCGCCATTTTGAATTTTTAATAAATATATATCTACATATGTGGTATCTGCGGAAAGTTTATTTCATTAATCTTTAATTTGCTGCAAAGATCATTCCACTCGGTTAAGTATAGGCCGCGCTACAGTCTTCGAATCAAGAATCTGCCGTTGAATAATACCTGATTTTTCTTCTGGCCACTGATTTCCTTCGCTGAACCTCGTTCCATTTCAATGTGAATCCGTGGAAGAGCCGAAAAACGACTACTTTGATTTCAAGCGACTGTAGCTGCGGTCTATACCTAACCGTGTGAATGATCTTTGCAGTAATTAAAGATAATAAAAAACAGACTTTCAGATGATACCAATGTTTAGATATATGTTACTTAAAATTCCAAAATGCGGACACAATCAGGGTCAAGTTTTTTTTTGACTCACCCTGTATATTACTTTGATTTAGAGATAATCTGATTGTCAAAATATTAAAACGTTATAAATTGCATCGTTGTCTCTTACAAGTTCAACCACATACTATCTTTCTAAACTTATTGAGGATGAAAAAGTTCTTCAAGGCATTAAATACGATCGTTAAATTGATTACCAACTAAATAATGCTCTATTTACAGACTTCTATCCCAGCCATTGATCCTCTGTCTTGTGTTCTCATATGTATATGGGTTTGTCTTATCTGTTGTTTCTGTCAGTTTGCCGTTTTCATGAAGGATCTGATAGGGTGGTCGAAACAGTCAGGCCCCCACTCTAGTTACACAAATAATTTGAGGAAACAATGGTTCATAATCTTCAGGACATTTACAAAAGTGACATTTGTTTTCCAGAAAGTTTCCATGCTAAGATTTCTTTACAGGGAATGAGAGTGTATAGAAATTAAATTGTTAAGTAATCTAATCTTTCTGAATCTTTTCAATTTTGAACATAAATATGTTATCCAAAGTCTTCCATATTAAATTATTCTCCCAGTAATAATGCATGATATGTCTTATTTTTGATTCAAAAGTCATGATGTCCTTCCTAATTCAGCCTAAAAAAACATTACAGCTTTTCTCAGAACGATAGGGAAAGGCAGATGATTTAATACTTTTCGCAAGGAGTTTCGATATGTTCCCCTTTTCGGCTGTATACATATACACCGATTCTCTTTTTCAGGAATTCTTGACCAATCAAGGCATTGCATATATGACATGAAAGGGAGTCCCTACAACAGTCGAACTGAAACTCGCTTTTGCAAGGTGAGTGAAGATCTGCTTAGATTGTTCGATTAAGAAGGATCCCGGATATTTTTTCTTTAAATTTCTTACTTTGTGCCCGAGTATACTCACATCAAGCGATGTTCGTGTCCTATCATTGTTGTTTGCTTCGGTTGTCAACTGCTATGCATCCATCCAATAACATCCATACATCCCGTACGACGCTCTTTTGACAGCAATACCACCAATAAACTCTCCAACTGAGACGACATTTGATATGCACGTTTTCCTCATCAATACAAATAAAATCTCCTTATAGTACACACGCCACGTGGGGATGCCATGTTAGAATACTGGACCCTTTGTAGTAACTCACCTATTGACTTCAAATTTGTACAGATTTCACAGTATCGAGATGACTACCGACTTGTGGACGTCACAGCAGGTAAACGGGGTCAATGCTTACTTTGAAGCTGTGTAGTGCGCCCCAATCATCTTGCTTGCTGGATGTATGCGGGAAAGTAATGTCCCAGACCAATTAGGTGTTGGCCTATGAGCAATTGTCATTTGCATCTACTACCAACCCCTTAGCATACCTTTTTGGTTTACCCTTGGTATCATGAACAGAACAGACTACCACGTATCTTTCTTTCCTTGGCTAGCGTACACTTTCACTCACATATCCCCCCCTGTCTTTGTTGAGCGATACGTATCGTCCCTAAGGAGTCACCAGCAATACAATGGTCATTATAGGACTTCGCTTTCCCCCGTAAGTGTCTTTTTGTATATTCCAGGAAAAAGTTTTTGTCCGCAAACAATTTTTCAGATTTTAAAAATAATCCAAGATTTTAGTAGTCAAACTGAATTTGTGCTTCCAGCTTTTGTCGTATAATCTGTGAACGTGAACCTCGCTCCAACCAGTCAGAGCAATCTCCTGTTGGATAAACTACAGTATTGTTCGGTATGTTACTTGTTTCAATCTCATTGACTGTTCAGCTCCCAGGAAGTATCTTTGGTTGGGCAGATAGTATTGCTGTAACCTGCAAGGGTACAATTTCTTCAGAATTAATAACCATTATGGCTCTTCTGCAGATGACGAGGATGAGTCAGGGTCAAACACGTTGGTCAAAAGTTTTTAAATAACCTTTTGGACCCAATCATCGTGTTTCCTGGGTTAATCAACTGCGAAAAGAAAGGGAGCTGCATCATGCCCAATGTAAATAAAAAAAGTCCAAACAATACTTGTTACGTTCTATTCGAAATCAAATGTCATCTTTTGGGTCGTAAATGTTTGAATAATTGCAATAATATTTAGTAATACATTAAGAGTGTGTGAAGAGCTAACCTATGATAAACCACAGGAATAATTTCTCAGATGTGTCACTCCATTTGAATCGCTGAGGATGTGTTATGTATTAGTCACCTCAATGGCTTATACTGTATTTTGTCGAAACGAAACGAAACAGAACTCCCATTGGATTACACGCTTTATTCCGTCATGCATGCCTAACGTGGTATAACGGAATAAAGGCGTGTAATCCAATGGGAAGTTCTTTTTCGTTTCGTTTCGCAAAATACAGTAGGCCCCTCAATGCGCCTGTTGTCCAATCATCGTTCGCCTTCAAGCTCCATCCAATTGAATCATCCATGTCTTCGTCGTTGTATGGGCATCGCGTCCTATCGTTCACAACACATGCATTGGCTTCATGTGTGTATGAGGTTTCCTCCTCGCTCATAACTTTCGTATAAATATTTCCCACCCTCCCCCCATTTCCGTTTGTGTTAAGCGCTCTGATTTGTTCTTTTTAAGTTGCATTTTCCAAGTTAGGTGGTTTTTAATGTGCTTAAACTGTTGTATCTGTATCTTTAAAAGCTGTTAAGCTGCTGCAACTAAGTTGGATTTATGCAAACAACCACGTTTGAGGTTGCAAATTTATATTTATTTATTTATTTTGGACCTCGCTTTTACAACAGCGGCACACACCTTCTCGGTGGTTCTCTTACAAGAAACACACAACTACAAGTAACAGAAAAATGTGGGCACATACAAACCTATTCCTGTAACATCATTTAACCACTAGATCAAATCTGCGTTGGGGTAAAATGCATGGAACAAAGCTGTGTACGCGACCACTCGTTCACAGTAAAACAATATTAAACAATATACAAGAAATACATGATACAAAAAATAAGTCCTATATACAAGCAATAAACCAGTGGAGGCAAACTTAATGTGGACTCAATTTGACGCAATTTCTTCGGATATGCCAGGTTTTTTTTTTTTCAAATGACTTCAGTAATCCAATCAAAAATAATAGGACTAAATTAGAGCCAAGTTTCCGCGGAACTGGGCACGATTTTACTGCATCACATCCTAAACGAGGTAGAGATTAATGTCGCGATCAAGACCGCAATCGATTAATCTTCTTGGAGTACTCTAGCTCTTTTGTTCTTAATCACATATCACAAATGAGAACATGGCAATTTGAGCATGAAAGTGTTTGACGTCTATGGCAAGTATTTTTTGCACAAATGACAGAGAAAAACCCTGTTTGTTCACCAACAAAACACCAGTTTTTCGCTGAAAAAAAAACCAGTTTATTCGAGCGATAAACTGTGTTTGGTCACAACTACTTTTCGAATCGATAAACCAAATTGAAAAACCAGGTTAATCAAATTGATAAGCAAGGTTTTGAAAAACCTGGTTTTTTCGATCGAAAACCATGTTATCGAAGCGATAACCTTGGGTTTTATCAAAACAGCGCTTTTTTTTGAATTGAAAACCTGGTTTTTCAAATCGAAAACTAGGTTTATCGAACGATAAAAACATTGCTTTTCAAATCGATAACCCTGGCTTTTTCTGAATTGAAAACCAGTTTATCAGTTCGATCAGCAAGAAATTGAAAACCAGGTTTTTCATCAACATAACAGGTTTCCACGAATAACTAGGTTTTTCAAAAGCTATCTTTTTCGAACGAAAACCCTGGTTTTTTTCAAATCGAAAAACCAGGTGTTTTTGAATCCAAAACTAGGTTTTTGATAAACCTAGTTTCTCGGGGGGTCGAGACACCTGGTTTTTCGGTCGAACTAGTTTTTCAAAACCCAGCATCAATTTGAAAAAAACCCGGTTTTTCAAATTTGATGTGGTCAAGGTTTTTAAAAACCTGGTTTTTTCGATCGAAAAACCCTGTTTCTCGACGATAAACTAGTTTACCAAAAACCTAGCTTTTCAAATCAAAAAACCTGTTTTTCAAAACGACGAAAAACCTGGTTTTCAAATCGGAAAACCGTTTTTTCATTTGATAGGCAAGGTTTTGAAAAACCTGGTTTTTTTTCGATTTGAAAAACCAGGTGTTGTGGATTTGAAAAACCTGTTTTTCGATTTGAAAGCTACGTTTTAATTAACCCTAGTTATCATCGAGAAACCTGGTTTTTCGATCGAAAACATGTTTTTCAAATTTGATATGAAAAGGATTTTGAAAAAAAAACCTGGTTTTTTCGATTTGAAAACCAGTTTTTCGTTTTTAAAAAACAGGTTTTTTTGATTTGAAAAAGCTAGGTTTTTGATAACCTAGTTTATCGGTCGAGAAACCTGGTTTTTTCGATCGAAAAACCAGGTTTTTTTTGAAAACCTTGCACATTCAGAATTTGAAAACCCGGGTTTTTTTCAAATTTGATGCTGGTGTTTTTGAAAACCTAGTTTTCCGACCGAAAAACCAGGTTCTCGACCGATAAACTAGGTTTCTTATCAAAAACCTAGCTTTTGGATTCAAAAACACCTGGTTTTTCGATTTGAAAAACCACCGATAAACTAGGTTTATAAAACACTAAAATTTTTAAAAACCTAGTTTATCGTTGATAAAACCTGTTTTTTTTTTGAATCGAAAAAAACCTGGTTTTTCATCTTCTTGCTGATCGAACTTTGATACCTGGTTTTTCAAAATTCGAAAAACCAGGTTTATCGATTTTAAAAGCAAATGTTTTTTATCGTTCATAAACCTAGTTTGTTCGAGTTTGAAAAACCAGGTTTTTTCATTCAAAAAGCTATGTTTTTGATAAACCAGTTTATCGCCGCTCGATAAACTGTTTTTCGATCTAAAACCAGGTTTTTCAAAACCACCTTGCTTATCAAATTTTTGATAACCTAGTTTTTCGATTTGAAAACCAGTGTTATCGATTCGAAAAGCTAGTTTTTGACAAACCAAGTTTATCGCTCGACCCTGGTTTTTCATCGAAAAACCATGTTTTTGAAATTTGATGTGCAAGGGTTTTTTGAAAAACCTCTTTTTTCGATCGATAAACAGGTTTCAAGGTTTTGAAAACCTGGTTTTATCGATCGAAAAACCAGTTTTTTTCAATTGAGATGAAAGGTTTTGAAAACCCTGGTTTTTTCGATCGGAAAAACCAGGTTTTTTGGGGGTGGGGGGAAATTTGATATCAAGGTTTTGAAACACCGATTTTTTTCGATTTGAGAAACCTGGTTTTTTCGATTGAAAAAGCTAGGTTTTTGATAACCTAGTTTATCATCGAGAAACTGGTTTTTTCGAAAATCGATAAACCAGGTTTTCAAAAACCTTGCATATCAATTTGAAAAACCTGTTCTTCGTCGAAAAACCATGTTTTGCTTTAACTGATAACTAGGTTTATCAAAAACCAGCTTTTCGAATCGGAAAACCAGGGTTTTTCGATTGAAAAACCATGTTTTTTCAATTTGATATGCAATGTTTTTGAAAAAACCTGGTTTTTTCGATGTGAGAAACATGGTTTTTCGATTTGAAAGCTAGGTGTTGATAAACCTAGTTTATTCGTCGAGAAACTCTGGTTTTTCGATCGAAAACAAGTTTTTCAAAAACCTTGCATATCAAATTTTGAAAAACCTGGTTTTTAGACCAAGTATTAGTTATATTCCAACTTTATGTTTAGCATAACTATTACAATTGTTACCGTATGTTTTAATTAAATTTAGATATGTATTATAATCTTATGATCAATATGATGTTATTAAAACAAAGCATATTGAACCTCAAACGTGGATTTATGATTTTAGTTTTGCACATCCCACCCCCCCCCCCCCCACGATTTGGTGCAAAGTAGTAGTGGCGGAATGTAAACATTTTGCAACAAATTTAACTCTAATTGTGTTTTTGTTTTAATCTTCCTAGGATTCCTGTGTTAAGGGCGTATATAAATTGTAATGTAGGTTGTTATTTACAATTTAGGCCAATATTTGCGACATGGGATTTCCTTCCTCCAGCTCAGCAAATATGCATAGAGGTGTGATAGGCCCATTTCTCTAATTTGTTAAGGCAAAAACAAATATTTTGGGCTTAGTCATGATTATACTGAGAAACCAATGTTACCCTACCTGCTCTGATTCAATTGATATTATTAAAATGTTATTAATACTGTAGTAATAAGATGGATTTTGAACACAACTCACGTGTTTTCTAGGGGAATTTCTCTTGAACGAAATCCTGTGTTGCAAATCTGCGATGTCAGCTTCGTATCGCATACATTTGCAAGGCATTTGCCACGTTGTTGTGCTTGTGGGTGTTGTGCACGTTGCAGCGTTCCGTTAGGGATGCTTGCTGCGCTTGTGATGATGCCAACATCCAGGATGTCTGGCGTTTGCATGTTCTGATCCGATTCTGCGAGGTACGCGGGTATGAGCTACATAGAACTAGGAATTTCTCGTTTGAGAGTTTATTTTTGAGAGACAAGCATACGTGAGGTTAGACCCAGTTTAAGATTCTCGCGCCAAATTGAGGACATATATAGTTTGAGAGTCTCTCAAGCAAGAAAATCTAGTTTGAGAGGTCTCGCAAACCGAGGAAATATCCAGCTTGAGAGTCTCGGCCATCAATCACTATAATGATCGATTGGGAGTAACGGATGTGCAATCGACGATCTAAGCCGGCGTTCATCCTATTGTATATTAATTACGATCCCACGGAGTGTGAAATAAATCTAAATATTATTGGGTATACACACAATCGAACTACGCAATGTTGTGGTCTTGATCTCAAAAAAGCTTTTGACACCGAAAATTATGACCATTCTTCAAAAAGCTTTGGAACTATGGTGTCACTGTAACACTTGTTAAATTGGTTCAAATCATACTTAAGTGGTAAATCTCAAGCGGTTAATGTTAATGCTACACTTTCTGATTTTGTAGGCCCTTATCTGTTAACATTGGCATTCCACAGGGTTTCATATTAGGACATTGCTGTTTATAATATATGTTAATATCTCTTCCTGAAGTATTGTGGGCAAATGTGACATATGTACGGCTGATGATACAACTTACTTTTCACATCATCAAACACTCACATCTCTTCAGGTCTCAATGAATGATAGTTGAAAATGGCTCACTGTTTGAAGTCCAACAGCTCACTCTAAACATTAGAAAACTCATTACATGCGTTTTGGAACCAAATCATGTCGGTTGAATAATTTTGATAAACTTTCACTTTTTAGGGTAATGACACTATTGAAAGGGCTATAAATTCAAGTACTTGGGAGTAATTTTGTGATCCCAATTTAACCTGATGGTCATGGTTTATTATATTCTCGACTATTTCTAAACGTATTGGTGTTATTTGTAGAGTAAAGTTAACTTTCTTCCTCCAAATGTCCTCCAGCCACTTAAAATTACTCGCACTGCTCTACACTTTTTCCACACTTTGATTATTCCTGTTTGGTCAAACTGCATTTCTGACCCATCGTAATTATCTCCAAATTCTCCCAACAAACTTGCACGTGTCCTTCTGTCTGCAGACCATCAAAAGAACATCCATTTCCGATATGATGAACTCTCTTTGCTGGGGAGATTGGACATGAAAGATGGAACAATCAACTTCTTATAGTTGTTTTTAAATGTCTTCAAAAATTTTGCTCCATCTTACCTCTCATCTCAATTTATTTTTACTACTTCAATTCATTCAAAATGCACTAGAAGTCAATCTTGTAATACTCTTGTTTTTGCTACCTTGGAAAAACAATACAGGCAAGCGGATTTTTATTATAGGGGTGCATCAGAGTGGAACAGACTTTCGTCTGATGTTCGAAGTAATTTGACTTCAATGACTTTTTCAATTTTCATTGGCTGTTTGTTCAAATACATGTGCATCTTTGTTTTTATATTCATGTATGTTTATTTTGCAATGTAAATAGTCGTCTTATAGTTGTATAGTTTGTACAATACTGTTCCATGTCATACTTGTCAATCTGTATCATCAGGGTCTCATGGGCGGGCCCACCAGTTTGTCACAAACTGATTGAGTTACATGAATAAAGAATAATTCAGGAATGTTACAAAGAAAAATTGTGTTGGATAACGAATCACCAAACTAAATGCCGAATGGGAGAAATAATAATAGAAATGAGTGATATTTACCAAAATGAAGAAACCCCTGACGGAATTTTACTAGGCGTATAAACATTGTAAATTTGCATTTTTTCAGGATACAAATCTGTACTTAATTAGTGTCGAACATCTATGTTTTGATGAAAAAATAGGGATAAAATACCAACATGGTAAGTTTTGAACTTGTATGATGTCCTAATTGGCCATTACGGAAAACATGCCTATCCTGCTCGACAGAAACACTAAATCTTCTTATCAAAAGATATTTTCTCGGTTTATTCACTTCAGGTGTGATTTTAACCATGTTAACAATGTTAAAAAAAAAAAAAAAAAAAAAAAAAAAAAAATGGGGTGCATTTTTCTGGCAAATGTTCTCGGTTGTTTACAAATCGAATTATATTAGAAAAAAATGTTTGATTGATCACGGTAAATAGGGTACCCAAATCGATAAAAAGTCGCGGGCAACACCGGAGGTCTCGTATCGTTTACAAAGGTGACGCACCCTGAATGTACATAAATTGTTCCTAATAAATTTTCTAAAATTATAAAAATCAGTTCTACGCGTGTTCTCACGTCTAGTATATGCACATTTCTTGAAATGAATTAAATGTCATCTCCTTTTCCCTGAATATCAATGACCAAGGAGTACAAGCACGGTCCATTGACGCATCAAATAATGGCACTATTAATTCAATTCAATTTCAATTTCAAGTTTATTGACATAGACCTCTGGCCCAAATCATACATATCACATAATAACAGAACATATTATACCTTACAGAGGGTGGTTGAACAAAAGCATATTCATTTCTGATTTAAGATCTAAATAGATAAATTTACCAACTCTTCGTTGAATTGCTTTTTTCTCACTTGTCAGTAATCGTATGAATGTAATATGAGTAGGGTATCTGTGGTAATAGAGAGGAAGAAGCTTAACTCTACGCTCAGGATAATAGGGCACACCAGAAGAAAATGGTATTCAGTTTCTATGCATTTAAATCACAATGGCCGGTATGAATACCGGTGTAGAAGTAATTATCGTCCGGCCGCTACTATAGTCCGGGAACAATGGTAACAATAGGGCAATCGATTCAGTTGACTCTTCACACAACATTAGTTTCACGCTTATTCCGTTCTCGTATATGGAGCCCCGGACTATGGCTCCTGTCGGACTATATCTGCTTTCACACCGGCCAATGAACACAAACACGACTTTCGACTGGAGTACCCATATACGACCAGATGAATAGCAAGTGGGAGGTTACCGCATCTGAAGTCCAGGAACGCTTTGCGAAAACACATGATCGTGTTACTGGATATCTTAAAGGTCCCAGGAATGAGATGATAACCTAATCCAAATCTTTAGGGGACATTCCATTCCAATAAACAGGGCCAGAAAAAAGAATATACTACCAGTGACATCATTAGTGAAACTATTGATTTTCAGTCAGTGTCATGAATAGATTCACACCAGTCGCCTGGAATTTTCTATTACTCTCTGAAAAATCAATGGCACCACAAATGATTCATCACCAACCCAAATATTGAATGCTTTCTGGTCCCTCCTTGTAGACTTGACACAAACCACATCAATTCTATTTGCATTTCTGGGACCTTGAAATAATCTATACATGCGGTAACGATCACTACTTGCTATTCTTTCTCGCCATTGTTGAATTGAAAATTTCGATAAAGTACTTAACATTACCTTCACCATGTTGGTACCAAACTTCACCAAAGCCCATTGTAAAAAGAAGAGTTTTTAACATTACCTTCACCCTGTTGGTACCAAACTTCACCAAAGCCCATTGTAAAAAGAAGAGTTTTTACTCTGCCAGCCCAGCATCAATATTATTATCATCAAAATTAATTTGCATTTGATAACATTGATAGACATATCTATTTCTATCCATAGCAAATAATTTTAATCCAATATCTAATAATTTGTAAAAATCGGGAAATTATAAGGCTATGTCTACCTAGTTCAGCCCGTACCACATCATTTGGTGTATATCTATTTGCATTGAAAACAAATTTACAAAAACTTTGGGCCTCTTTCAACGTCAGCACCTTCATGAAAGGCCCCATATTTCAGCACCATAATGGAGTATAGGCATGATTTGCAAAGAGTCTTGTTAGAAACAAAAATAGCAGTGAACCCTATTTTGAGGCAAATTTGATTTCCGTGATTAACAATAATATCGCTAATTGTGTTACATCTATTCAAACTATATTCTGTAGTGTTTTTTTTTTTTTAGGTTCTTTTCGAAGCTCTCCAATTTGTAGTTTTGCAAATAGGAGTAATCCGACATGTTACACTAGATGTTACCAGTAAAAAACTGCTTCAAATGTTAGATTTTTATTCCAGTATTATTATTTTCTTCAGGTAAAATAACTTCAAAATTTAGGTAAGCTTGCATGAAGCAAGCTACCCATCGATTCACTCTATTGACACTATTTTGATATGCAAATTAATAACGCCGCACAGTCCTTTGTGTCGTGGTGTGAGCGATACCATGTACTTCAAAGCAATACTTTGTTATTCTACAATTATACAGTGCAGGCGAATTCTTTTAAACAAGAGTAGGTAAAATTCTTCAAACAATTCATTTGAATCTGTTTCGGTCGTTGTTGTCTAAATAACCATGCATATTGTTTTTCATAAAGAGGAAACATTGTATTTTGAAGTCGAATTGCCCATGACCAACACAACCTCATTCCCCGGCTTGCGCTCTCTTGAAATATTGTTGTATTAGTACGATGTCGTTAAGGATGGTGCGTACGGCTACCGAAATACTCCCGGGCTATTTTACCGTATACGGCTACCGAACCCTGGGGTTAGGTAGCCGTATTACGGGCTACCGAAAACACTTCGTTGTTTAAGGCAAAAAAGAGGCTGTGAATTGTGCAGACATATTTTGTTGTACTATTCCATTTGCCGTTACTTGTAACTTTCACTCCAAGGTATTTGTATACATTATTTTCAATCAAAGGGGTACCATTCATGGTCCATTGCTCGTTCCTAGCAGCAACATAACCTTTCTTAAAAACAACCACATTTGTTTTGTCAATAGAATAGTAAGCTTCTAATTTTTTTACCAATATTGATGGAGATTGTCAATAAGTGTCTGTAAATCTTCCACGCTATTACCAAAAATTACCAAATCACCAGCAACCAATAAGCACGAATTTACAATTAGTTGTGTGAAAAAAGCCCTGAACGCCTGTTGATTCGAGTTCTTTTCGAGATCATTCAGGATTAAAGCATAATAAAGGCTGATTAAAATAAATCCTTGACGAAGACCAGTGTTACAATAAAAGAAGCTGTAATACCATATGCGTTTTATACATGAATTTACCATTCTTCTACATGGCTTTAAGTATTTAAAATTATATGACCGGTGAAGCCTCTGGGCTTCTTAATTTTTCATAAATGTTCACGTGGATACTGAATCAAACGCACTTTTAAAATCAACGAAAATACAAAATACTTTACCTCTTTTCTTACTAAGAGCCTTGACAGCAATGTTCCGGAACCACCGTAGGTGACGCAGCACACGACTAGGGCTTTACGTAAACTCTCTCAATATTTAGTAGTAAACACCAGGTGGGTAATGACCTCTAAAATGCCCAGGATCTATATGTAAGCCAAATTTTGACATTGTATCGCCATGGAACGCCTTGAATGGTTCAAACAGGGTTGGAAACGCTGAAAAAAACATACGAAACAGCATACATCTGAGCCAAAAAGTGAATATTTTAGGATTTTATTAATAGAACCCGTGACGCCCAAGAACGTCCAAGAGAGCAATATCACATGTCAGATCACAATGTTTTGTCGCGCGTTCTTTCTTCGTCTTCGGAAGCATCTTCTTCGGAAGCATTCGGAATCTCGGAAACGTCACCCAAACAATTTTACACTTTCACGTTGATCATCAGATGATAGATAGGTAAGTGAAAATGTGATTTTCTCTTCAACTTGATACCAAATTTGACTCCGATTTAGAGTAATGTTTAGATTTTACAATCGAATCATTATTCCCTACGCAAAAGTGCTGTAAATTAGAAAGTGTGGGCGTTTATTTTTTTAAACAATTTAGTAGGTAAGGTTTATTAGTATATATTTTTCAACACAACAAAAAAAATCCCGCGTGGCGCAGCCGGTTAAGTCCTGGACTCGTGATTTTAAACTTTTCCCTGCGATGGTGATTCGACCCCCACACAGTGCGCATATTTTCCTTCCTCTTTCATCTTTCCTAAATTACTAATTTTAGGCACTAATTGTATTCAAAATACTAATTAGATTTTTTTCTCGAACAAATACGTGTTATAGGCCGGATAGGACCATATCAAATGTAAAATAAACTAGTGCAAGACGAAAGTATGTGAATACCGTACCAACGGGTGGTTCATCAAACCTGGCGATCACTAAGCAAATATTTCATGAGGATGTATGTAAAAACATCAATATCGGAGGTAAGAGGATGCATTCCCCGTATGGGTTATGCATCATCTAACCACCAGAATACTTCATCAACAACACTCATTCTCCAGACAGGAACATAACACAAAACTATGTGACATCAAAACCGTTCAAGACATGCACCAGTACATTGAAATCCCTTCAGCATGCCCTCAAACCAAAAACCCAAGGGCCATTGGAAGTTATTTAGAATATAACAGCTCTATACAGAGCGCAATCCCAATAGAGCCCAAACAATGGTAAAACTATGGCACACTCCACGTATCAAATCATGGCGAGTTTTCCCGCGCATGTCGGTTTCACGCGCGTGTATCGAGTTTTTACATCGCCATATGACGAGTTGTGCAGCGTTTTATATGTCGATCGAGTTTACAGCGCTATCTGGCCAGTTTTCCCTCCTCTATACATCGATTTTGTGCTCTCTTATATGATGAGTTTGGACCTAATCATGTCCAGTTTTTATGCGCACGTATCAAATCATGCGAGTTTTCCCGCGCATGTGAGTTAACGCGCGTGTATCGAGTGTTCTCGACATATGTGCAGCGTTATATGTCGACGAGTTTACAGCGCTATATGGTCCAGTTTGCCCTATACATCGGAGTTTTGCTCTTATATGGTGATGAGTTTGACATAAATCATGTCCAGTTTCAAAATCTCGACATGATTTTTTCTCACATGAGGAAAAACTCGACATGATTTTGTGGTTGAATGTTGTAATTGTAAAAAGAAATCATGTCGAGTTTGCTCATGTTGGAACAAAAATCATGTCGAGTTGCTCATGTTTGTTGAGAAAACGAATTCATGTCGAGGTTGCGCATGTTGAGAAAAAAAATCATGTCGAGTTTGCTAATGTTCGAGAACAAAATCATGTCCAGTTGCACATGTTGCAAAAAATCATGTCCATTTTTTAAATCTGGCCATGATTTATTTGGAATGATTTATTCTCGGACATGATTTATGAAACTCGGCACATCGAGTTCAAACTGGATAGGCAGCGCTCTAAACTCGACAAATAGCGGGGTGTCGATAACTCGATATACATCGCATGAAACTCGCATGATTGATACGTGGAGCGTTGACCATAGTTTGCCATAGTAAACAATCAACGGGCACTTACACCTTGGAGATCGATGAGTGACTCCACTTGAGGGATAATCTCTCTGTCGAACAAGTGAGATGTTTGACATTACCACCTTGTCTGTTTCGTAACCACAGCAACTGGAACATGCCATATAATACAATATATGCATTTAATTCGATTCGTAATAGTGCATCCATAGTTTCGCTCTGTAGTTGCATTCACGAAAAATGATCACAGACAACGCGGTGCGAAATGCCTTCTCGGAACAGGTATGTTTGGTATTCTTGGGGCTTCCATGGCTTATCGATACTTGCTTTTAGTGGAGTAAACTCTGACAGCCAGTTAGAGTACGTGCCTTCTTCGAATGCATCTTATCAACTGCAAGGAAGAGTATCGGAGTATTTTACCTGGGTTGACTCCGAACATGCTGTGTTTTCCCGCACATTGAATTATTTCGTCATGTGAGTGCAACCAAGTCGTTCTACATTTGATGATTACAGGAGAAGCATTTTGTGTGTGTTCATGTCTTTTGTGACTTTTCAAATGAAGATAATATCATTCTTAACACGATTAAAAATGTATTTTTAAAATATCTATAAATATTATTCCCACTAAGTCGGGAATAAGTAAGAAAGAAATTGGCTAATTTAAAATGGCGTATCTGCCACACACGATTTTCCCGTGTAGTGCAACAGAGTCGTAATCTACCAGTTACTTCGACTTTGTTCCACGACACGGGAAATTCAATTTTGAGTGCAACAAAGTCGTATTCTCCACCTAATTAGGCCTAATTAGCCTAATAACTCTACAATAAATTGGCCTTATACTTGAACTATATGTTAAATTATGCGTTTATGTACTGTTGTAAATTGCGAAAAAAGGTTGTTTTGTTGTTTTGTCACTACATTATTTTGATAGTGGCTTTAAGGTTTGTTGTGCCGAAAATTAGAATTAAATTTGGTTTAAACATGTGAAATTGCTCTTTTCCCAAAATATTTTGGGAGGATTTGTACTTAGACACCATTTTTTAACAACCATCGCTTACAAGAAACAAAAATGTCGTATACTAGATACAAGTTTTCCCGTGTTGTCCAACAAAGTCGTATCTACCAGTTAAGACTCTGTTTGCTCAACAGAACATTCAATTTTGAGTGCCAACAAAGTCGTATCTACCTCGAAATAGACCTATTTAGCTTAATAACTCTGCAATAAATTGAGATTGTCACCTGAAATGAGATCAAGCGTAATGAACTATTTTCATATTGATATAAAAACTCAATTTAGCCCAAAAATGTCAGTTACGACTTTGGTGCACTCGCGTGATGATTGAAAATAAAATTTGGGTTAACTCGGTCCAGACGTTTGGAGATTAGAAGCAAAAGTGTGTACTAAAATGGGCCCATAGGGACATGTGGTTTATTTAATGCGATCGACCAAGGTTTGTTAATGCGGATCCAACTGATGTTAAATTGCGAGTGATCAGATCATAGAGGTAATAGATCCGATCGACAAGTTCCCCTGTCCTCCATAAAATAAGTTATATTGTTTCATTACGCCGGTGAAATTGAAATTTAAGGCCAAGGCAAGTGAAAATAAAATCACTGAAAACTGTAATGAACACTGATGAAAAAAGAGTTACTGATGAAATTATCAATGAAAATGATCACTGATTTTGATCATTGCGGTGGGATTAGTGCAGTTTAGTGTGATTAATGTCCGGGTCACCCCATTAATCACACGGACAAATTTATGACCACTGAAATGATCACTTTCAGTGATCAGTTCAGTTCACTTTATTTAGGTCGTAACCAAGGATAAAAACAAGAAAATAGGAAAGTACACAAACATTATACACGTATTACGATTGTGGTCATTGAGCCAATGTGAAGAGAAGTATAATAATTAAACATGAGATTAATAATAACATTATTGCGCATGGCACTTGCTAAAATTACACATCAAAAAAAAGATTACAATACCAATTGCACAGCACCCATATTATATGTAGAATTATAAAAACAATATTTAAAAAATTAATTTAAGTAACTTAAAATAAAAAAATTCGACCAGTTTACCCAGCATGAATAAAACAACACCCAACACACAATAATAGTCCAGGGATCTGCCTGAAAAAAAAACAAAACATCACATGAAAAATAACAAATAGTTAAACCCAATAATAGAAAAGGCAGCCTTACAAATTAAGAAAAGATTGACCCAAGATTAAGTAGAGAATATTTTGTTGATCCCAAAGGATGAGCATGAGAAAAACAAATAAAGTACAGAACATGCCTTAGTTAAAAAAACTTGTGGTTAGAAAACTAAGGAAAAAAATAACCCAACTTTTTTTTTTTTATTTTTTTATTTCCTTGGTTTACTTGGTTTTGATGGGGGGAACAAGAAATTTTATTACACATCAAAACCCGCAAAAACATACATACCAAACAAAAGACATACACTACATTAGGATACAGATTTCCCCTTCAGGAAAATAAACTGCACGGTTAAAATACATACTATAAATTTAAGGGGAAAAAATCCTGGAAAGCAATTCTGCCAAATCAATACCGTAACATTATACGTTATACTGTAAACATTAATTAATCGAAACACTCAAAAAACATATGATATTAGCTTATATTTTGGTTGGTATTACAGAGATTTGTGAAAACGGGGTAGAGTATAAAAGCACTGACGAACACAAACTTTAGTAGCTATCCACAAATTTTGGCAGTGCATAATTAAATACTGCTAAATTGCAGTTTGTTGTAAAAAATGCGATTACATCAAACTGCAAAAATAAAGTAAATTTGAATGGATGAAAAACCTGTAAAGGCTCTATTTTTACGGGTTTTGTTGCAGAATTGCTGCCAGGATTTTCTTTGGAACATTTACAGTATTTTTTCCCCTGTAAATGTTAGTACGTAATAGTATAATTGAAAGATTCATCGGGTGTGATATATTAAATGTTTTATTACTAATATTTTTTTTAAAATTCGAATAAGGCTTTCATTTTTAAAATTTTGTCATTATAGGCTGAAATATGGGACAGATCAAATTTACGTACTTTCCTTGTATTCAAATACAGCCAAAATACTGTAATTTTTTACAGGATTTTTTTCCTGTTAAATTGCACTATGTTAAATTTACAGGGGTTTTTTTTACAGTGCCTAATTCTGCCTTGGGTACTTGGTCACGAAAAATGTCCTTAATTTCCTTCTTAAAATGTCATACATTGTTGAGACCAAGGCCTCTTGGACGGTTCCCTCCCGGTTATTTCTTTAGATTGGTCACAACAACGCTTATTTCGGCTGATTAAACCAATACTCAAACTAACTCGCAGGCGGATGCTGTTTTTGCAACTACCGATTCAAAGTTTCCTACTAATTAAAAATATTACAACTGTGTACTACTACTCTGTTTTAAATACTCACACTCGTCTAGCACTACTAACATGCGGTTCGCCCATGCTATTTTGGAAGCCATTTGGGAAATCCTGCAAAAACACCGGGCTGAACTGCCGATGGTAACCTTTTCTGAAAAACCACTGCCCTAACGAATGTTCTTGTATATCTAAGGATCATTGTATATTCGAGGGCGACTGGTGAAAATCAACGAAAAGTGCATTTTTTTTTCCGGGGCGTAATTTTAAAAATGTACTGGGCTTGGTGCGGTAACAATCAAGCGCCACCAGCGAGCTCGCCTATCAAGTGGACCCTACCTCTAGCCTTTTATTACTTCAACTCTGTGGTTGATACTGAATTTATGGGTAAGAGTTTTCACAGGGTAATTGAGATGCAAATGAATGACTTTGCCGGGGACCCATACGTTGTTTAAAAGAGTCCAAAGAACCAGACCTAGTCATTTGACTATTAATTTCATGGGATTTGATAATGTCCGGTTCTAAATAGGAAGGACCCTATACCATGGATAATACGAAACATGTGGTTTGTCATGATTTGAGAACTGTGAGATGAACCGTGAGCCAATGACGCGATGGACATGCACATGGCATCTGTTTCAAGAGAGTATTACCTACCCAGCAGTGACCTAGAGGGCCTGTATTATCTACGAAGGCGTCCATTCCTAAAAATGGTCTATTTGAACACAATCTAAACATATATAATTGGGTTTTTTCCATAAAGTAGGAATCATGATCACAAGGTCTCCCTTTTTTGTTGGATATATAGAGGTAGCATCAGGCAGCTAGCTATTAATTACCCCTGTCCCTAGAGTATAGGCCCTCTCCGAATCGAACTGAGTGGTCATCCCGGACATGGTTTTCTTGGTCAGTGATCGGCCATTTTTTTTGGGTCAGCCCTTCATGTACTTATACACTCATTTTATAGCTTACATACTGTACTCATATATTTCATTTTACAGCCCGTGAAATGAACCATTGTAACCTGCTATACGCAGTATGGTATGTCCGTATGACCGTAATTCCCAGAAACTGTTTAGCTAAACCAAATTTTAGCTTAAAATCGCCTATTTAAAACTTGCGTTTAAGGTCCTGGACATGCGTAAAAATCTTATTAACCTCCCCAAACCGTTTTATCATGTATTGGTACAATGTAAAATCTGCATGAAGCAGAATTTGAGAAATTTATAAAATTGAAGGAGATATCGATTATTTTAAATTGATTTAAAAAAAAAACAAAAGTGTTTTTCACGCTGGCCACGATGACCCCGAACGACGTAAACGTAGCATTTCGTTTACCTTTAATGTTCTTTGAAGCGGGACGAACAGGTTTTATTTTTTATCATGTGCGAGTGTACAGAGTGAGCTGCGTAAATGGTAAAATACTACTCTGCCTACGCAGTAATGGCACGACGGCGAGCCCGCCTTTTTGTCGTTTGTTGTTCGTGTGCTTTAGGCGTAGGTGGTGGGGAAGCTGACTACCCTCCAATTATGTTCATTCTTTATTAAGACTCCCGGAATTAGCCTAGCATGAAATCTTTCTATAATAGAAGGATCAAAGGATTACTTGGATGGTACAGCTTTTTCCGTAAAAGAGTCTTTACTCTGGTCTAACCCATGAATATCTTACATACCCCAAGGACACACCCAAAATTTTGGTGAATCTTATCTACTTTTGAACCTTGGTTGCGTGTCCAAGAAAAATAAGCATGCAACACAAAGAAAAGCGCATGATAGGATCGCCAACGTTGATATTTTTAAATGCCTGGTTGTAATCTTTCACAACTTAGTAAGAAAGTTAATAAAAGAAATACCACTTTTTAGAAAATAGCTGTCGCCTCTTTGTTCCCTCGCTTGCTTTTCCTTGCCTTTTCACCCCTCTCACGTAGCGGCGTACGCGATTGGGTCAATCCGCGTCACGTGACCATGTATAAACAAACGTTTGTTTCCCATAGCCGCTTGGACGACCTCCGAAATGTAACAACTCTGCAATCTCAGGCTGAATTTTATATTAAATAATTTACCGTTTTTTTAAGGTGAAGTTAAGCAGAATTTTGTTTATGCCCTCGGGCAACCCTCTGCATAAAACAGCAATTCCACCCAAATCCTATGACATGAACCCTCTACTCTTGCACGTTAATTTCATTTTAAAGTTTGAACATTTTTAAATATTCAAATTTTGAATATTAGATATTAGCAAAACCTAATAGTAAACGACCCATTTCCGAAAATATTCTGGTAAATTTCCCGCGTGTATTTGCCATTTGGCAAAATCGTGCACCGGCGTGTGAATAAAAGAACGGGTCCCGTTGAAACCTCTTTCTCCACGGTGACCTTACTACTACTATAAAATAGGAAGACTTAACTTCGAGAAAATACAGGCGAGATAAATTACCTCATTGTGCATTTTCTAGACACAGTAGATCAACTAACCAACAGCGTGAGTGAACTTTTCAATTTCACCTGGCCCTGGGCCTGGCAATCGTATCGATCGAGTGGTTTTGTTTTGTTTGGTTATTATAGCGTGGTACTATCTTGCGTTTCGGGAGTGTGTCTCTTTGCTACTTTTATGTCACTTCCCGGGTCACAGGCCAACTACTCCAGCAATCCTGCGACGCGTTTCCGAACAGGGGTAATATGCATTGTCCGATGGGTATATTTAATCCTAAATTAACACTTTCCCGATGTTCCACTTTTAAAATGTGTTAAGATGCGATCGGATACTGTTTGAGGATACACAGAAACATTAAGAAGAAATTAGAAATTCTATCGCCTGTCCATGGACATGTAAGCCACACGCCGTGTTTTAAATATTTTTAACCACTATATTTTGCAAGCATAGGAATTAGCTACACCACACACTAACCAACATGCCCCAACTAGGATGGTACACTACCAATAACCGAAAAGTTACCACATTGAATGTGCAAAATCAACAACTCAGTCGCACAGAATACCAACAGTGACCTTATTGCGATTGGTGTTAACATCCAATACCACGGTTACCACAAAATTGCCATATGTGGTATCTGTGGTAATCGGTTGTGTATAGGGCTAGGGTGCTACTACACGAACTGGGCGAAAATGATATGCGCCATTGCTGTTGTCAACGGACAGTGCAATGAATGAGCCGCGCACTTCACGAAAACACACTAAAACACTACTTCTTAAACTAGCCCCGTACACTGGCACATTTGAAAAAATAGTGCGGCCCTCAAGATTTTTTTTCAAATATATTTTTTTGCCAGGGTTGTCAGGCTTTATATACAAAAGCCCTCACCCTAAATATTAAGACCACAAATCAGCTCCTTATTTGTTAAACGAACGATTTTATAATTTAACTAAAACGTCGCCTGCGGGACGTTAAATTTCATCATCGACGACGACGAAAATGGCGTTAACACAACAACCACGCACTCCGTTGCATGTTTCCCACGCTATGCACTCTATTTGATCGGTCTAATAAACCTTTGTGGATTTTAATCATGAGTACGAGTCAAAATATTCATGTAATATACACATTGGTTGCTTAAAGTTATGGAAAACTTAAAAAGGTGGCCTACAAATTAACACCCCCCTGGATGTCTTTTTATCCCATATCAATGTCCCTATCTTGTTTTTGGGTTGTTATTTTTAGGTGAAAATATATATCTCTGTTCTTTTCCAATGGCCTAGACTATCATTTGAGAGCAAATTGAAGATTTTCAATAGTTTTTGTGAAAGTGCCAGTGCCCGCTTAAACTTTTAAACTCCTTTCTGGAATCAAAGCGTTTACTTACGAATCCGTTTATCGCACCTATTCCTTATAACCGGAAGATTGTCATTCTACTGACTTTCAGCACTCCAGCTTGGGCAAACCTTAAAATATAAGTTTCTCATGACAAAAAAAAATATGCTACAAAATGTGTGAGTGTTAACATTTAATTTACTTTCATCCACATGAATACGATTCAAAAGGTTAGTGAGTTCATTAATACTTTCTCTCTCTTCTCCCAACGATTTTTATTACCCCCAAGTATTGATTGACAGGTTCTACTCGTAGCAATGCATTATATTAAGGAATGCCATCGGTGTATCATTGATTGATACCATCTTACTAATGATATATCATCTCGTAATTAGTTCTGGTGTCCATGGTTACAGATCTTTCCGACCACTTTCCCGGTGGCCGACCCAACAAAACTTAGAAGGCTTAACAACACACCGTCATACCTTTAACAAAAAAATGTCGGTAAAATGTAAGCCATAACAATAAAGGGTCTTATAATACTGCCTTATATCTCATGTTGACTGGAGTGAGATGACCTCACTTCAAAACCCCGATCAGGCCTATATAATTCATTTCAAAATTTTGCTTATCTCCTTGACATACATTGTTCAATTAAAACCATCGTCACCTCCAACGTAATCACCTAAAAAAACTGGGTGTACTAAAGTTTAATTAAATCCATTCAAACTAAAGACTAGATTATAAAAAATACATCTCCAACCCTAACTATCAAATACACCAAATATTACCTAAATCATTATTGCGTTACAGTAAAACAAAGTAACATAACTTCTAAAATTGAAACTAATAAGTTAATACTAAGAATGTGGAAAACTTGAGTAACTATTATCGTCAGAGGATAAGCAAAGAATCGTGCACTTTGTGATCGAACTATAACATTTGGCACACACTTAAAGACACTATCAGTGATTGCGAAATCCAGTACATCGAAAAAAATCATCAAAAATCAGATTTTAGCATGTACGTACAATACAGGTATCCTAACATACCCTGCAAATGAATAAGACCAGAACAACCTAATAAGGACAGAATCGGAGGATTTAGTCATTACTGTCCGAACGACACTTTTCTACAACACGTCATTGAATGGAGAATCGTATCTTGAACACTGCCGTTTTCTTCCTTTCTTTCAAATTCTACGCTGGAAAGGTAACTTATGAAATTCTACGACTTATCCTTCACTTTGAAGCTATTCCTGCAAATTTTCAAATATTTTTCAAATCACTGATAGTGTCTTTAATAGTAACTATAACTAAATATTTCAAAACGGGACCCCAGCTACTGGATTTTGACTTGTGGCGGGGCGGCCATTATTGCCCATTTTTCAAAATGGGCTGCCATTTTAGTTTCAGTGCCTCATATCTCGGCTCGGTTAATAATAGCTGTACACGAGCTTCTTTTTGTGTCTATGCTTGTTTTCAGTAGTAAGTACTCTAATTATGACTCCTACTTTTTAAAATCTTTGTTTCCTCATTTTGTTTTACAACATGGCGCCAATGAATACTATAACTGACACTTTTGTTATAGTTTTACACCCAAATAAATGAATCAATTTTATTTTTGTGTATTTCTTGTTTTTTCAGGTCAGGATGTCCAAATATAATATTACTTTTTAATAATACTTTTGCAGCGTATTTGGGTTTTTTCCAATATGGCCGCCATTTACATACCCCCATAATCTTTTTACAATAATCATACTGAATTGATTTGTTTTTTGGTGTCTATACCTATGTTGTCAAGACAACTAAACCAATAACATTAAGGGATATAAGTGATCCCACAGCCCGCGTTCCCCAGAGTTTTACCTCAAACAACGTTGAAATAATAACAAATAATAGTAATGCCATTTATATGGCGCTCTACAGAGAAACACAGCGCCTTACAACAAATATTTAAAATACGAAATTAATATAATTAATATACAAAGACCTACAGCATAATAATGAAAACTGAACAATTCCAAAGTAACAAAATTTTAAACATCAGGAAATAAGTATGTTTTCAGAATCCTTTAAAGACACTGGTGGACGGTAACCATCTAATGTTAACAGGAAGGTTGTTCCACAGCCTAGGACCAATTACGTTGAATGATATGTCGCCAAATCTACGCTTGGAACGAGGCATAACAGGCCTTGTAACATCAGAAGAAGACCGTAGCCTTCGTCTTGAATCATTAGAATTTACATCCGTGAAGAAGACTTATACGCACAAAGAAAGGGGTGTATCTAATAGTACGTTCCTTAACAGCAACCAATGAAGAGTGATCAAAATTGGTGACGAACTCCTGTCACACCGCATGCGAACACCAAACGTTCATCTTTCTTTTGCAAGCGCTGGAGCATATAGAATGTGTTATAACCATTAACATTTGTTTAGCATAGTATGTGCCTAATCTTAATATTGCAATTTAATAAAGCGCGGACATATATTACCGAAGGTTAAGGGCGCGCTGGCGTTTTAAGGCTGTTACAACATTAATGGAAAATAAACAAGATTTTAGTGTACGAGAGAAACCGACGTTCTCGGAGAAAATCTGTGAGGACAGGTATGGATCGGCCACCAAATCACGTGCAAACGTGACACTGCCTCTACAAGAAATCGAACTACAAGAAAACAACCCTACTGTCCATAATACACTAGCATTTGGAAAGTAAAATTGAATTATGGTTTATTAAAATGCCTCTATGGTCAAAAGACCAAACAGACAATGTATTAAAACAATTTTAATTAAATGACTAGTACATAAAAAGAGTACCACATTGGAGAACCAAACATTGGAAGAGGATTCAAATGCCACTCTTCCGAGTCCCTCTGAACAATCCTGTCAGCCTGATCGAGGAACTGCTGGAAATGAGCCATCATCCACCTTGTTTTAAGGTCTTCAAGTGTATTTATTGCACTGAATTATATTGTAATAAGTCCTAATAAAATATTTTAAATGAGGGGAATTAGTATATTAGATTTGTAGACATACTATTAATAGATCAAAGCACCGATTTCAATCTTTCAAAGACACCATTTTCAGCTTGCTGTATTCATATTAGCCAAGCACTAACACAAGATGTCTAGCCCTAGCATATATTTGAGAAGGTGCGTAGCAGGTAAGTTATTCATGTATGAGGCAAACTAATTATTAAAAGCATCGGTTGCAAACCAGACAGACTTTCGAAACACTTCCAATGCACAGTTCAGGTGTAAGGGATGACGTTAAATGGTGGACGGACTCTTCCACCAACTGGTGTAGCGAGTAATCGATACCATACAATCATCAGTTGTAGCAAGAGATGCAGCGGACGGTGAAAGAAGATATAGTCTTGAAATGTACAACGCTCAAGTGTGATGGATCTGAATGAAACGTATTTGATCGATTTTAGATCCGTGTGCAATACAAGAATCAAGTTTACGTTACTGTGGTTCACACTTTATCGAAAAGGCGGCTTCCAGGAGACTTGTTAAGGATATATAATAGTGCGATTATCTAAACAAAAAAACATCTCAAAAGTTAATAGACTGACTATTCCCTTTAAGCACTTCAACTGTTTTATGTATTTTGTAAAAAATGATGTGTGTGTGTCCTGACTCCAAATAATTAAACCCGCTCATAAACAACTAGGTGTATCCTCGTGTTATCCTTTGTGATGTGCTCTTTCCGTGAAACATGTATTACTTGAGTGCGTTGATTATGAGCTTATACGTAGAAAAAATATTACAGGTGTCCCAGATTTGAAAAACATTATTTCAAGATATTAGGCATATTCAGGTTTATAAAATTTCCTGAAGGAGGCCGTTTGTATAAATTTTTTAACTTTTTAAAAAAAAAAGGTTGTGATTAGTTGTATTGTGATGTTGTTTTAAGGTTTGATGTTTTTAAACGTAATATAATGATAAAACGTAATGACACGATATAACACAATTGGTTGAGTGTCGTTAAATTTTAATACTCACTCCACTCACTAATAAACAAATATATGGCAAAGAAGCAAATATTTATTCACAAGAAAATGTACTACGTGAAACGAAAGGATCTCATGTAGACTAAAATTTATTAATGAATGGATATGTTCTAAATGCAGAAAAAAAGCAAACGAATATGATATTTATGGTCTGGAAAACAATTCTTCTGATATTGACAGCTGAATGCATAATAGTGAAAATGCAAGAGAAGTGGATTTGGCAAATATGACTCAATGATTTTTAATCCTTTAAGATATAAAAACATGTTGAAGATCGAATGTATGATAGAATTTCTAATTTCCAGTTGTTGTATATGGACCAGAGAAATTAAGTTCAAGATCTGCAAATGAAAAATAACAACTTTACCTTGTTCAATCTTACATATAAGAAGTCTAAAATAAGAACTTTGACAAATTAAATGAATGTCTAAAAATTTTGAATCACAATTTTTACGTTATCGGCTTAACTGAAACACATTTAAAGGGAATAACCTCATGATTACTATAACTTACCTGGCTATAATATTGAATATACACAGAATTGACTGTGAGTCAGGGGGAGTTTGCATGTACATAACAAATGATGCCATACAAAATAAGAACTGTTAGTAAGGCCCGTTCAAATATGGAATCTTGTTTCATTTTATTGAAATAGAAAACAGTGGTGGCAGACTTACTAATAGTTGGTATAATTTAGGGGCGCAATACTAATGATTCATTGATTTTATTGCGATATTGATCCTATTTTTTCATATTAAGCAGTAGAGAGAAAAAGGCGAATTACATTATGGGTTGACTTAACATAGCTTTGTTAAAGAGAGAGTCACAGACCTACACAATGATTACTTAATTTTATTTTTCACATTTCCTAATACCACCCATTTTGAAACCTCACGAATTACGGAAACTTCTGCAACGTTAATAGATAATATATTGACCCCTTTCCGAGAACTCAATTAATACTGCTATATTAGTTACAAATATCACTGATCATTTAACCACATTTGGCGATCCAAATATAGAATTGGAACAACGAAGATGATTCACTAAAAAGAACATATATTTATAAAATATATCATGAGATGAAAACGATAAGATTGACAAAGAACTGGTCCAAATTAATTGGGATGTTGTATATTGACCATGATGTAAATTGTGATTATAAACACTTCGTGACAAATTTACTACCATTGTAATGATGATTGTTTACCCATTACAAAGGTGTAGTGGTAACAAAAGAAATTCCACAGTCACCGTTGATTTCTAAGGTATTTTTGAAAAGTAGAAATAACAAACAACAAACTATATAAGGGAATATCTATGATGCCCGAATAAAAACTAGCTCAAAAGTTTAAAACTTGCCGAAACAAACTTCATTCTTTGATCGAGGTGTAAGCGGGAGTATTTTCAGAACACGTTTCAAGAAACACGAAATAATATAAAACAGACTTGGGAAATTATTATAAGATTGTTGGGGTCGTGCAAAAAGTCGGGTACATCAAAGTGAATTTAAATCAGAAGATGGTGTGCCTATTATCGACCCTCAGAATATATCAAATGCTTTTAAAAATTTTTTTTGTTGAGATAGGACCAAAATTAGCTTTCAAAGATAAAACATACGGGGCAAAAATTATTTTTGAATATTTAAATGAACCTTTACAAAGTGTATTTTTATGAAACCCTAATAAGTCTAAGAGGAGGTATAAGATTATCACTAAGTTTAATCAAATAAGAGTCCTGGTCATGATGACATCAGAAACTATATTGTAAAGAAGGTTGCCAAAGAAATAGCAACGCCTTTGACAAGATTATTCAATAGTTCCATTTCTATGGCGTTGTTCCAGACCAACTGAAGATAGCAAAAGTAGTTCCCATATATAAAAAAGATACAAGATTTATTTTCCAATTATCCGTCCTGTTTCTGTACTCCCTGTTTTTTTCTAAAATTCTTGAAAGATTATTGTTTAATAGAATATATAGTGAAATATATCGATAAAACAAAATATTGAATGATAACAATTTTGGATTTATTTAAATTTTGTAAATATTGTAAATGCCCGTTTTCACGGCTAGAAGTGTTCTTATTTGCTGATGATACTACCCTACTGTATTCACATCCTGAATATAGCCATGAAAATTGATGTAATCAATAGTATTACAAGATCAAGACATACGGTTCCGGGCCACAACTATCGGTAAATGCGAGGCCACAACTAATTATATGCTGTTGGGATCTCCCTATGTACCTTCTAAAATTTTCCGACGACGAACCTGTAATGATTGGCAATACAAAACGGGGTCATTCTGTACAAAACATTTTAATGTTGTACTTGATAACGTGACATTACGGAGAGTTGATGAGACCAATTTTTAGGTATTATTGCATCGATGACATCTTACTGGAAAAATCACATCGATCAAATATCAAAAATATTTCAAGAAATGGTTTGGTTTATCTCCAAACTTAAACACTTGTGTACCTGAATATGTAATTTATACTCTTATAATTGGTAACGTTAGTATTACCTTACATAACTATGGTATCTTAATATGGGGTATTCCAATAAACCTAGTTAGATAAAAATATTTAAGTTGCAAAAATGGGCGGTAAGGATGATTACGAATAGTCTTTATAGATGTCATTCGGGTACCATTATTACTCAAAATCATTTGTTTAATGTTTTTGAATAATATAAGCTGGAACTTGGAATGTTTAATGTATAAACCTATACTGACAATTTACCAAAAACCTTTTGAGAATTCACTTTGTAACCATGCCCAAATACATAAATACCATACAAGAAATGCCCCACAATTATATATTTAAATATAACAGGAACATATTTTTCCGATCGCGCTGTGAGAAATTCTGGACCAAAATTATGGAATTCTTTGACAAATATCAAAAATGTGCAAAAAATACTAGTGTTTTAGAAATCAAATTCAATCTATACTCTACTGAATATGAAATGAGTTTTTGGGGTTTGGGCATGTTCTTGTTTTGTGTGTATGTGTATGGTGGCATTTTGGTTTTGGTTTTGTATGAAACTTCTTAGGTTAAGGGTATGATCACCAATCTGGCCTTATTGGCCTCTCGATTCATCTCCTCAATATCATTGTTTTGCGTCTTGTAAGATTTAATGTGATGTATTAAATAAAAGTTGAATTGATGATTTCTTGTATTTTAACTCATAAAGCTGCCATATTGAAAAAAACCACAAGACCGATACCAGTATTTTTTCAAATGTATGTCAAGTTGGATTTCTTGATCCCGTAAAACATAAGTATAGACTTATACAATCTAGTCAATATCCTTTTTGATCTAGATGTAAAGAAAAATGTCAATTTTAATGCAACTGGCGGCCATATGGAAAACAAAATACCTGACCGAATATATTTAAAAAAAAATTATATCATATTGAATATTATTTAAAAAAAACTAAAAAATTAAAAAAAAAAAAAATAAGTGTTATTAACCGAAATATGGGACATTGAAATGTGATTGGCAGCCTTTTGAAAAATGGGTCACCACACGGCCGCCACAGGTCAAATCTAGCTGGTGTCCTGTTTGAAATAATTGGTTATGACCGTATTAAGCGTCCAATGCTATACTTTATAACAAAGTGCACGATTTTTGCTCCAGATGGTCTTAAACCTCTGGACTATTAGGCCCGTAATAAGAAAGTTAACTTTCCCGATTTCTTTATTACTAATAATGGTGAAAAGATCACTAATAAAGGGCCAATTTGCTGAAAAGTCAAACATTTCTTTGCCAATATAGTAGCAATCTTGCAATAAGATACTACCCTTTCACCTGCAACAATCCAGTAGTTTGTTTTGATCCCAACCTCTCCTGATGAACATTCAAATTACACCAAAGTTGAAAAGCAGCAATAGCAAGTGCCTCGACGACATAGCAAATAATCTCCCCCAAACTAATACAACCCCTTGCTATGTTCTTGCCCACATTTTCAACTCTTCACTTGCATCTGGTATTGTTCCCATCCTTTAAAACAATCTAACTTGACTCAAATCTTTAAGCAGTGCCAATCACGATTTTTCTAATTACAGGCCTATCTCTATTTACCGTCTATTCCAACTTCTTGAAAAGGTTGTCTACGAACGCATTTATAATTTTATACTCACACAATTCCGTACCTCGCTCCATTTGGCTTTAGGCCTCGCCTAATCGTTAAACATATATGGAAATAAATGACTATACTGTAAAAATAAGCGAGAATTAAGATAATACGCTGTCACACAATTGGGTAGTTTCTCAGATCTTAGCAGGCCTTTGACACGATTAATCATGATATCCTTCTCCACAAACTTAACAAGTGACAGACTCAACGAGTTCTCATTTAATAACCCTTTCTGAACCAGCTACAATCATTCCCAAGGCTCTATTTCGGGACCACTTTTATTTCTTCTATATATTAATGACCTCCCACTCTGTTCTAATACACCCCACTTTATTTTGTTCGCTGACGACACAAAATATACTCTTCTTCCATCCCGAGCCTGTCACACTTGAACAAATAATAACTTATAATGACTTATTTGTATTTTCACATTGGTTTAACTGAATAAAGTGTCACGGAAGATAAAAAAGGACAAACTATATATATTTCAAAATAAACACAGTAATACACCAGATGTTAACCTGATATTGAAATCAACAATACATACATCGAGCAGGTCCAAATACTGAATTCCTTGGTATCCGGATGGACCAAACGCGTCTCACTCAATCATATCAAAATCCAAATGGGTTATTTGAAAGTTAGATCCTATCTCTCTTATAAATCACTCCCACCTCCTAATTCCCCATCTTGCCCTATATCTCATACGGACTATGGCCTGACTGACCCTAACACGCTGCATGGGTTCACCTTTTTTATTTCAGAAAGGGTAGAACATGTACAAATTTAATTTGGGGGGGGGCTGCCCACACTGGCCCATTATTTTCATCTATGCTACATTAAAGCTTCATGACACTAAGCTTCAACGTGCTACATTATAGGGGAAGTGCCACTTCGTCTAATTATTACTTCGTCTAATATCCAGATAGTCTATTTCCATTTTGTCTAAAACCACATAGTCTATTACCCACGGTATCTCTATTTCAGTTGGTCTAATAAATCATTTAGACTATAAATACCATTTGGTCTAACTTTCATTTTGGCTAATACATTTTGTCTAATAACCAGGGCCGTATTCTCAAACGATGGTTAAAACGCTAATCACTGTTTAAAAAATCGCTAAAATAAACGCAATTCTCAAAGCATGGTTAACTTTAAACGCCCCTGTTTTAAATTTAGGAGAACATCGTTAAACATGTCTAAAACGTTGTTAAACTTAGACTTGGGTCCCGGAGGTAGTTTAAGGCTTGTTAAACCTAACTTCACGCTTTCATCAAATGCCAGATTTTTTAGCTATACATTGTATGTGATACTCGTGGTTGACCCGTTTGTCTCCTTTATTTCTCTTCTCTTTTTCTTTTCCAAGTCCCCAGGTTGATTTCTTCTCGACCATTTTTTCTTTCCTTCTATTTTTATGCTTGTGTGGTATCTGTTATAGTGTTGAATGATAGCAAGTGCAGCACAGCGACATACAAAAGTTTTGAATAGGCTCGGTGGTTTTTCCTCCATCGGAAACAAAGTCTAAGTTTCCTTGCATAACGCGACATCTTAAATTTACCCTTACGTGACCAAACCGCAGACTTCCTGCGTTGCATCAAACAGTACGGGAAGGGCATTGTCTGACATAAATTTGTTCCGCCCACGTGTAAGTATTATAGCGAGAAAAGTTCACAGTTCGGTGGATGATCTTTACGACGGGGCTGTTAAATGTGCGTGGTCACTAAAGATTTGTTCAAATATTTAACCTGCGGTTTTTTCTAAGTGTGTTTTTGGCCAGATGTTTGGGCTAACAACCGCAGTTTTAGGCCTAACCACGTTTATTTTAAACATCGTTGAGAATACGGCCCATAATAGACTGAATAACCAGCGCTTTCTTTGTGCAGTGTGACCATATATACTGTATTCAATATTACGTCAGCCACTCAGACGTTGGTGGACAAGATCATGCATACTTCCTGGACTACAATACTATTAGCTGTCAATCGATCCATGTTTAGCGATTACACAGGATCATTGACAGGAATGTATTGTAGTACTTGAATACGGTCTATCTTGTCCACCACATGGCTTGTCATTGAATAAGGTCTATCGAGTATTGGCATAATTGCTTTAGTGCACGTTTTGTGTCGTTTATTTTTTACAAAAGAGCAAGACCTAGGCAACAAAATGTGTATCTTCGGAATCTCAAAATTATCGGACTTTGACACAGTGCTAATCGAAAAACTTGCCGAGATACTTTTTTGTGCCAACTGTATATATTTGCTATTGTCGATGAACCCCCCCCCCCCAAAAACAAAGAAGAAAATGTGTAATCAGATTCTCACTGCATACAACTCTTTTTGTTGTTTTTCTTGGGGGGAAGGACAGACGTTCCAATTAGCCATTAAAGCCTGTATTAATAATTTTACATGAAATGAATTTTTGACACATTTATGTGAAGTGGTTTTTTTTTAAATAAAACATAATAGGCCCGTATTCCAAAAAGGTGTATTAGGCCGCGATTTTAAGCGTATCGAACGTTTTTTCAATCAATCAAAGCAAATTTTATTCATCAAAAGCAAAACACAGTACTAGCACAATACAAATGTAAATAGCCATATACATATAAAAGTTTGACCCCTGTGTAAACTTAAATTGGCCCCTATTGAAAAAAGTGACCCCACAATTGAGCGACTATACCTCCCTATAGCGTTGATAGATAGGTCCCATACTAACTAAAGGTGTGAAACCTATCTGTAGTGAGGGTTAAACGATGAATTGACCTGTGGTTCCGTGCTCCTCCTCTAAGGGGCTAGGTGGATTTAGGGGGGGCGCGCCCCCCTATTTTTTGCAGAGCAAAGGGCGCCGGGCGCCTTGTCGATGTAGAAAACATGCCTTTGCGCACAGGCGCCTGTATATCAGGGGAAAATGACGTTTTGTGTTTGGGGCGCCCTTGTCGACACAATTCGTAAAATTTTCGGACTCGCTGCGCTGCCGGGTTAGACCCAATTTATTTCATGGGTTTAAATCTAAAGGAACAGGGGGTCCTCTCTTGTTATGTTGTTTGGTGCTCTTGTGCTTTTAAAAAATTATAGCGTCGGGCACTCCCACCCCCACCCACCCCGCTCTTCAGAATTCGAACCAACTGGAATGGCACCTCAACGTATCAAATATGTGCGCGTTTTCCAGCGCAGTCGAGTTTCCCGCGCGTGATAGAGTTTTCCTCGCCCATAGTCGAGTGTGCAGCGTGAATGTCGAGTTACCAGCGCTACTTGTCAGTTTGCCCTCTATAATCGAGTTGTCCTCTCTATATGGTGGTTTGACATAAATCAGTCCAGTTTTCGCTACACGTATCAAATCATGGCGAGTTTCCCGCGATGCGAGTTTCACGCGTGTGTATCGAGTTTTCATCGCCATATGTGAGTGTGCAGCTTATATGTCAGTTTGCCTCTATACTCGAGTTTTTGCTCTCTATATTGAGTTGAATAAATCATGTCCACATGACAGGGATTTTGGTGTAGTGCTAAAAAAAAATCAGTCGAGTTTGTCAGTGGAGAAAAAAATCATGTCGAGATTGCTCATGTGAGAAAAAAAATATGTCGAGTTTGCTCAGGGTGAGAAAAAAAATCATGTCGAGTTGTAGTTGAGAAAAAAATCATGTCGAGTTTGCACAGGTTGAAAAAATCATGTCCATTTTTTTAAACTCGGCATGATTATTCTGGACATGATTTATTCTGGACATGATTTATGAAACTCGGCCCATAGAGTTCAAAACTGGAGGGCAGCGCTGTAAACTCGCATTTAGCGGGGTAACTCGATAACAGCGCATGAAACGCGCCATGATTTGATAAGTGGAGCGTGCCATACAAGTGGGAAAAAAAGGGTCCATCCGGCGGAGGGCGAAGCGAGCCGGAAATTTTAAAAGCGAATAGTGACTGGCGGCCCCCCTATTGCGAATTCCTTGATCGCCCTGAAGAGTGATGAATGATGAGGATTATGCTTAAACGGCAGGCGTGAGGGTGCAGTGACCTCTTCAATTAGGTAAACTTACATGAATTGGTAACTATAGACAAAAAAAACAATTACACGACAGACAAACGAGGATAGGACAAAACACACAATGACATACAGATAAAACAGTCATGTCCAACTAATTGCGAAGGGAGAATAACAAAGTAGAGATTGAATGAATGGAGAAATAAGGTGTGATGACAGTATCACACATGTAGGGGATTTTTCTTAAGTGACCTTGTGAAAGAGATGGAGTGTACGGAATGTTTTAATGTGTGGTCTGCAGGCCATGGTATATAATTTACAATTTGGCCTTTTAATTAAATTTTCGCGCTACAGACTGGATTCTTATCCTTCACATTATCTTAACCACGTTAAAGCTGTGCCCCACATGAAAGAGGGCACAGTATTAGAAAAAATGAAAAATGTAACCAATTAATTTTCAGAAGTCAGTGACCAATTGATAACAATAACCTCAACAGCTCAAGCGAACAATGGAGCTATGATATTCAATAATCGGCCCCACGGACACACTTCACATTCTTTACATCTGGTTATTGTATGTGCACGCAGTTGAATAGATTTCGAATGTTGTGTCCTTGCCGCATTGGCGTTAGTTCTTTCCTCGTTCGCGGATAAAAGAAATCTTGAGATTCTACTGTGTGTTCAATTAATTTTGACCCTATGATTTAATATTTTTTTTCGAAAAGCAACAGTAAAGGAACAAATTCATGAAAGAAAAGTCTCCTGGCAAGGGCTGACCTAAGTGTGACATAAACCTCAATATAAAGTTATTTCTTAAAACCGATTTCTATTCAAAATTTACCAAAAAGGCAAATGGTATTCAGCGCCTACATTTTTTTTTAAAATCATGAGCGAGGTATGTTGCCCTTGTATGAACAGATACTAGAGCCCAATACGGGGAGGTAATAACACTACTTGAGATAGCTGGAAATATTTTCAACAGTGGGGCAGAACAAAGGACCTGCATACCCGGATGAGAAAAAGATCCGAAATGTTTAGGTTGATGTTGAACATAAGTAGACTCAATTGTTAGCTTGAGTTACGTGTACATTAGTGGTCACTGACATTGAGTAAATTGAGTGACATTTTATTCATTTTGTTAAATAATGTGCACTCTTTCATTTGGGGTACAGCTTTTCTTGGTTACTAATATTTTTAAAGTTTCAGTGAAGGAAGTAAGTATCGCCAGCGTGTAGCTCGAAAAGATAGTTATTAGCGAAAGATCATGGGCCGATTGTACAGTACAGTTGTTAGCCAAGACGATATTGGCCGTTGTGATAATACTGAGGCTTATCTAGTTCAATAATTATGAGGAAAGTGAATGTTTAAAAAACTATCTTAATCAGGTCATTAGTGCAAAAATTTTATGTGGGGGGGCCGATTCGCAAACGATGTGTTAAGACAAAAAGGGGGTCGGGGTAACTATAAAATGGAGTGAGTGAAGATCGAGGAGCGGAAAAAAAAAGAACAGTTAAAGATTGTTAAAAACTGTTCGAGGTAAGTACTACTATTAGAGAGTATGGTAAAAAGTAAGGCCAAAGATCAGAAAAGAAAAAGTGAATGCGTACATATAGTAATATGATAGTAAAATGATTACGGACGTGACGCCCGTAACAAATATTTGAAGCTAATTTTGCCTACCGTAGTTTTTAAATGCTATCGCAGAAAGTCAAGGGGTAAATTTAAAGAATGTAGAGGATTCATGAGAGGGAGGTTTTAGGTAATGTGGGGCAGAGATGGAGAAAAACAAACGGACTATTTAAAAACTCTGCTACAGTAGTTGCTGTTGTTGCAATTGCTATCAGTTAATACTTTCTATAAATGTAGGCATTCTGATAGCCGATAAAAAGGGATAAAAATTAAAGAAAACAGAAAAAAATTGGAAGAGAAAGGTAAAGCTCAGGAATAGGAAACAAAGAAAGATATAAGAGAAAATTAGAGTATAAAACTGGGTCTAACAACGGTATCACAGATAGCTGAAAATATAGAGCAACCTGTTAACAACGTTTTAACAATGTTAACGATGAGCGGATAAGGTAATTTTAAAACAGCGTTAAAAGAGAACAATGAGTGAGGAATTGTCGTTTATTTAAGAGGCTGTGAAAGGAACCAGGAAATGCAAATAGAATTGAGTGGTTGTGTGAAGTCTACAAGGAGGGGCGAGACAGCATCAATATTTGGGTTGGTGTGACATCATTAGTGGACTAGCTTTTTCAGAGAGGTAATAGGAAATTCCAGGTGGACTGGTGTGAATCTATTCTTGCACGGAATGAAAACTCCAATGAGTTTCATACTGTTGTAACTGGGAGTGTATGCTTTTTGTGGCCCGTTTATTGGAATGGAATCCCGTAAAGATTTGGACTAGGTTTCTCATCTCTCCTGGAAAGGAAAAGTTGCGAGGGAAATATACTGTGACGAGAGTGAGTTAAAAGATGGTTAGAGATGAAGGGAAAATGTTTAAAAAATGGTAAATAAATGGGGATTATTATTCATTTATATAATTATATTTGTCTAAAAAAACGGGTTTCAAAAACGTTTTGTTTAAACTTCAGATGGTCCCCCCTAATTGCACATCTAGGCTAATAACCCCACTTTGTTACTTGTCACTATGAGCTAATAATCAGTTGGCAATTTGCCATTTTATCTACACCAGTGCGAAATATCCAACAAGTCAAACTTCACTTGTCTAATATAATTTGGCTACACACAGTTAGTCTAATGACCAGGTTGATCTAATAACCATTTAATATAAAAACCATAGAATTAGTTAAACCCATTAGGTTAGTAGACCAGGGGTCTACTAAACCTAATGGTTAGTAGACCAGGTGGTCATAACCATTTGGTCTAATCCACTTGTATAAATCCATTTCGATATGAGCAGTGGGTCTAAAGACACATAGTCTAAACCCATCTGTATAACCCAATTCGTCTAATGATCAGTGTTCTAATAATGTCAGGTAGATATGTAATAATTTAGGGTTCATTAAGAAGTTTGACCAAGTTAGATGGTATTTATATATGGTTAATGACACCACAAGGAATTTCATCTTGGTGGGAAACGTCATGGCATTTTCAAGGGTTGGGCAGTTTTTTTTTTTAAAAATGGGCCACCAAATTACCCAAATGCAATATATGCCATAGGAAATGTATTTTAGTTGGTTGGAACCATAAATGTTTGGTTTAGCAAAATATAGGTCTTGTCATGATTAGTTATGCATAATGGTATTATGCAAGTCGTCTGTGAAAAACGCCTATTTAAAATACTGAAAAGGTCTCTTTTTTGTAATTGCGGTTTAAAGGGCACATTTCACACACATATAGAAATACTGTTTCAATTTATTCACTTTGAATAAAAAGGTGTGAAAGAAGTCTAAACTTGTCCTCTACTGGTCTTCAATGAACCAAAATGAGTCTTTAATTGTAGATCATCTTCTTGTTTCTGTTAAAGGGGCATTTCGTATTTCCAAAAACCTGTCCCCCGACTACCCTAAAACGTGAGATTTTAATCATCTGAAACCGTAGCCTAGTATCCACGTGTAAACTAATCCTTAGTGCAAATTCGATCGCGTCTGTAAGAATTCACAATTTTGTATGTACGGACAGAATTACAGCACGTGGCCTTTATGCGACCGGGGGAAATAAGCAATCGCTCATTATAGTCAGAGAGAACGTTCAAGTGACTGTACATTTGAGTTATGGACACAAATTTTTTGCTGAAATGATAGATAGGGCTGGGGGTATGTGAAATAAGAATCTGCAGGTGCCCTGGGCATCCTGAGCATTTTAGAAATCCAAGATCGCGTCGCCATAAATGACAATTAGCATTTAACCATGTCTTATCAAACGATGGAGTTACCAGATATACTATAGGATCCAATTAACAAGGTATGGTCACTTGTAACATTAGGTCATACTTCAAATTCAAATGGAAGCAAATCTATAATTTAAAAATATGCCCTATAAAGCAAAACATAGCGATAAAACGAGAGCTGAGACCGTTACGTGTTTTTTTTTTTTTTAATTTTTTAGGTTTTTTCTTTTTTTAAAACTTTAAAATTGAACATGGACATCATTCAATATGGCAACCAAAAAACGTGAACATCTTCAAAAAATACTGACACAAATTTATAATATATTACCGCCTTCAAACGAAATCAATGTGTCAATCATTGAGAATATTAATTAGCCCAAAAGGCTCTTATTTGACTAATGAAATATTATTCCTGCCCACATTAGTTTTGTTATAACCCACAAAAATAGTGCTAAAAACGTGGTTTGATTAAAAAGAATGCTTTTAAAGATTTAGGCATTAAATTTCATAATTGCCAAGATTTCTACAACTTGATAATTAGGACTTTAATTACAAAATTTAATTAGTAAATGGACCATGTGTACTGAAACTCGT
This sequence comes from Ophioderma brevispina, assembly GCA_023653785.1. Lineage (NCBI taxonomy): Eukaryota > Metazoa > Echinodermata > Ophiuroidea > Amphilepidida > Ophiodermatidae > Ophioderma > Ophioderma brevispina. The sequence continues at coordinate 18,408 of JAMKCH010010445.1, read as the reverse complement.
CATTTGTGCTTGAACTAACTACTTCTAGTCATTTGGTAGTCTAAAGTCGTCTTTAATTAGTCAATGAATTTGTCATTTGAAAATTAAATCGTAGTCAGTAATTGGTCATTTTAAAGTGTAAATTAGAGGTAATGAAAATATTTTGTAATCCTGAAAACTCGTCCAATGGGAAGGTTATCTTCCAGCATGAAGCAAAACATGTTTCCAGCATTGAAGTACTTAATTTGAATTATAAAACAAACTGATTGAGGACTAATTTTAATTAGTAAAAAAAGACACTTTTTAACTTAAGTAATATCTCAGTGGAATGACATTAGAATGTACCTTTGATCCGAATCAAGTACAACATACATGTCATTTGTGTAAATGCGCCAAAACGAAAAAAACTAATAGGTGCAAAGTTGTCAAAATACCAGAGGAATTACATTTTTTAAAGATATTGCACTCAATTTATAATTTGACTCATTTTTATTTATCGGGATACCTGGTATCACTTGGTTCAATAATTTATACTTGGAAGGTAATATTTAGAAATTTGTGTCAAGTATTTTTTTTTAAGATATTAACGTTTTGGCTGCAATATTTTGACGTCGTGTTTACAACTGTAAAAGTATTCAGAAATACATTTATTGTGATTCTAACAAACATAATCTAAGTATTTCATGTTTATTTTGTATCGCAGCGTATTTGCTGTTATAGGGCATTTATTTTAAATTATTAAGATTGCTTCCATTTTGAATTTTGAGTATGGACTCAATGTTACAAGTGCGATGCACTTGTTCATTGGGTCCTTACTTATCAAGTAACTCCTAGTTGATAATCTAGGGTGAATAGATAATTATTCATTTATGGCGACGCCATTCTATAATTCTCAAAATGCTCAAGGATTACCCAGGTGGCACCCGACTGATTCTTATCTACAACCCTCATCATAACATTTCAGCAAAACAAATTGTGTACTATTCAACTTTACGTGGTCAGGCCTAACTTGGACCATATCTCTAGACTATAACACAAGACCGCAAGATCGGGATCAACTCCAAATTTTGTGCATAAGCTTTTCTTAAGGATATTTGGTGAACAATGAATAAAACAGAATAGGATGAAAGTCACGGAAGCCACCTTAAACACCCTTTGTGTTACGAAACCATTTTTGATGGTTCTATTTTCTGGCGTTAAAGGGGCGTGTTCCGATCGTCCTTTGGGACCCCCTGATTTACCCGGAAGTGAGTATCGATTTTGATATCATATGAAGGCCGTATTTTTCTCATTGTCGTCCTGAAATTTGTAGCCCTCGAATCCATTTCATATCCCAAGATATAAACAAAAAAAAAAAAACCGCCGTTTTAGTGTTTAACCAATTTTATTAGCACATAATTGAATAGGGGCCTTTGTCAACATGCCATTATTGCTTCTACCCTCAAACCGCAATTTTGTTTCCCACGGTACTTGTATGGGTGGCTTGCAAGTGCCAGGCTCTCATAATCAAGTAGAGAACACAATACACATAAAGCGGAACACCATCCTTAAGCTTTCCATATAGAGGACAAACAGGTCGCAGTTTTTGCTTAGTGTTGAGAACTCATTAAAACTGTTTTATGACAAAGAGCACGTCAGCTACACATGCATTTCTGTAATCAAGTTAGAGGGTTTTTCCAATCATACCCTTATGCGGTTTATTATCGTATAGAAATCGGAGCCTCAGTTGCAATGTTAGGCCTAGGTGTTAATTATGCTATTGAAATAAATATTTTTAGAAATTGTAGATACCAGTATTATTCAAGACGGTCCAATGTCGGAGGACGGGTCAGGAATCTTCAGGAAATATGTCATCATTTGTAATTTGAGAAACTGCTTCTTTGACTTCTTTGTGTAAACTTAGGTTGACATTGATAGTAAATGACAAATATGAGTTTTTGTGTATCTAAAAAGGTTTAATGTCTTGTGGTAGCTTCAGATTGGTATTGATAAGGCTTAATTTATACCTTTACATTTTATATGAAATCACATTGGTACAAAAGTAACATCAGATTCAGGACTTTTTTTTAAGAAATGAATTTGCTCATATGCAGGTGTATCGGCAAATTAAAGTTCATAAACTTGTATGTATGTTGCGTGCGTGTAAATTACAATAAGTTAGTATTGAGCGTGGCGTTGTGTTCATTTTCGTGTATACGCCTAATTCACTTTGCAATTTTAATTGCATGCAAGTTGAATTGTGTTAACCAAAAAACTTGTAACTGAAATACTGAAATGAAATGTTTATTAAGTTGAAATTGGCTTTGTTTTTCATTTTTATTTCCATATTAAAATTTTATGAGTTACCATGTTAAAGTATCAATCTAAACATGTATAGATTAATATTCATGCGCAGGTGAATTTCTCAGCTGCTTTATCAAATAAATGACCAACCGATCACCTTAGATCATACATCGCATTATTTACAAATTTGGGCTTCCTTTGTATTTTTAAAACCAAAAAATAATAGTCTTGGTTAGACTGTCCCCCAGTCGCGGCTCTGTCTCTGGGTTTAGAGCGAAATTGGTTAAGATATAATGCTAAACTAAAAACTTAGGACTTTTCAGCTTACCATCCCCGCCAACCAACTTGACCACAGAACGTGATTGACACAGGGCTCCGGGAATTAACACTAGGTTATGGATTAGCACGGATAGTGGGTTGAAGAGTCTAGTGTCATTTTCAGTCGCTTAGCGTTTTCACAATCACCGTGACCCGAGGGAGGGTCTATCTTGAGATTGAAGATCAGGCATTACACACGTCCAAAAAGTTCAAAGTTTTGAGGATTCTTTTCCCTCTCACACAACTTGACCTCAATGACTGCTCCTCTAACTTTTTTATTATTTACAATATAATTAATCGGATTCAGTTACTTCAACATGTTATTCCTATTCTGGTGGATTTTGTCTGTCGTATAACGATAATAATCAGTATGCCTTTTAAGTAACTTCTGCTATTTTTGAACAGTAAATCAGTAATTTTCACTGTGTGCATATTGGTACACGTTTGAAAGGATACATTTACGACTTTAAAAAACCGGGCGTTGCAGATGCAGATGCTGTGATGCATTGAGCGCGCCCATTCCCAGCTGTTTCATAATGTGGACCGCATAATACGTTCAAAGTCACTCCATCGATATCGGTCCCACTTCTGAACATATCGGGCAGGTCGCGCTCCTGCATCACCGCATCTGGCATCTGCATACCCCGGTTTTCTAAGGTCGTAATTGGTCCTAATGTTAGGCCATTTCCCCATAACTGTAATAAGTATGTTTATGGTCAAGCCCATGTCATAGTTGCAAAGACAGGAGCCTTCTGCACACATTGAATACAAATTTAAACATTATTTCTATGACAAATGAATGTTTTACAAGTTCAAAATGATGTCAGCCACCTTACATTTAAAACCACTGAATATCTCTTCAGCAAGACTTTGGGGGATGACTGAATACGTAAGTGCACGTGGTATGAGCTGGTATTGGCGACCCCCATTTTCACGCCTCTCCATCAGTTCCTAGACTCCAAATGAAGCATTCTGCATAAATGAATTTTTAAAAATATCAATTAACCAACCCTGTTTGCTACAAATAAGATTTTGCTGCTTAGGTATGGTCATATGCATGAAATAAAATTAATTATATGATCAGAAGACAATAATTATATAATAGAAGAGAAAATAACAACTTTGTTCTGGAAAGGAGCAATTTCATCATCATGCAAACTGGACTCCTTATTCTACAAACATACCGGCAAAAACTGGTGTGTTAACTTCAACACTATGGTGTAATTTAGATCAATAAGGACTGCACCCGCGTATTAGAATTACACAATTCGGTGTTAAATACCATCATGTTAGTGTTATATTAACACAGGTTTTGGTGTTACAATGTATGAATAATGACACTGCTTGGTGTTCATTTTGCACCACATGTCAGTATTAATTATTTTTTAACACTTCTGGTGCCAAATTGAAAAGGTCCTGGCCCGATCGCTATTAGCATCGTCCCCAGAAGCCCCAGATTTTACCGGAAGTGGTCACACTTTTGATATCAGAGGACCGCTAATATTTGTTCGCATTTACCTTGTGAATCTTAGAGCCAAAGGATTTGGTTTAGAAGTTGTGAGTGCCAAATGGCCCTAGTTGGTAGACCAATATTACTTTTCCACTGTACTCGAAGCACCGAATATTGTGGAGCCGAAGAAGATTTCGGAGTATGCGTAGAGGGTCTATTTCATTTTCAAAGATTTGTCCCACCCAAAAAACATTTTTTTCACGGACATGATAAGGTTAGGCTTTCAGACATTACTTAAGTAGATTTTCAAAATAAGTGAAACATCATTAAAAGTTTAGGTTGTCCATTTCAGGTTTATCCATTCACCTAAGGGGTCAGAGGTAAAAAACGTTATGGTATAATATCAATGTACAAAATAGTATTTCATTATGGCAACATTGCCGAATAATGCATGTTTTATCAATAACATACATACCGCAAACTACGTTTGGCCAGCCAAAAAATAACTCAAAGAGGATTATGAGTCCTGACACACCGACCAACCATGGTTTTTAGTCTATAATTGAGAGACCATTATTTGACATTAAGGTATTGTTGAAGTGCACGTAATATTATAGGCTAAAATAGGCACAGTTCGGTGGATGATTTTACGGCTTAAATATCGTGCTAAAATCGTGTTAAAATTAAACATGGTTTTTTTAACGGTGCGTTTAGTTAACCATAGTTAGTCCTACCACGTGGATTTAACATCGTTGGATAATACGGCCCCAGTTGGTGTAATCACCCATTTCGTAATCAACAAGATCGCCTATACAATTTCGTCTTATACCATTTGGTCGAATTACCAGATGTCTAAAACCATTTCGTCTAAAGCCAATTTGTTTATACCCATTTGTTAATCATCAGTTTGTATAAAACCATTCGTAGAATGCCATATCGCCTACGCCCAGTTTAGTCTATCACCTAATTGTCTAAAACCAGTCGACTGATGCCATGCGTCTAATTGCCCATTTGTCTATCATTTTGTTTAGTCTCATAAAAAAGAGGGCACCATGTTTACATATTAGAAACACAAAATGAATGTTGCATATTATTAGTTCGTCATTTTCAGACCTTCTATAGGTTAACTATTTCCTTTCTAACATGTCAATTCAAGATTTCAAACATAATTATGGAGTCAAATGAAGTTCCTTTCACATTTTTATGCTTGGCAAACTTCTGTTTGTAAAACAATGATGTTTGTTAACTACTGGAAACTGAGAATCGGTTATTAAATAATGCCTTCCGTAGTTTTAAATGCTACGCAGAAAGTCACGGTTAAATTCAAGAATGTCGCGTTATGCAAGGAACTTTAGAATTTGTTCAGCGATGGATAAAAAAACACAGGGCCTGCTGCACTTGCCTAATCCCCCCCAGTCAATACTATAATACATGTAGGCCTTCTGATAGCAGATAAACGCGGCATAAAAATAGAAGCAAATGACATGGACAAGAAGAAATCAACCCAGGACTCGGAAAAGAAAAGATAAGAGAATAGAGGAGATTGGTTAAACCACCAGTATCACATTTAGTTTGAAAGCTCCGGACACTTGTTGAAAACGTGAAGTTAAACTCGCCTTAAACTATATCCGACCCAAGTTAGTTTAACGTTAGGACATATTTTAACGATGTTCGGCAAAAATTAAACAGAGGTTAAAGTTAACCAGGCTTTGAGAATTGCGTTTATTTTAGCGGCGTTTAACTTGCGATGTAACCAGTTCCGATTAGCGTTAAAACGTCGTTTGGAATTACGGGACTTTTAGTTTCATAGGGCAGTATTCTCAAACGATGTTTAAAAATAAACGGTGGTTAGCCTAAACATGTTAGCTAAACGCACAGTTAAAAAAACGAAGGTTAAAAGAATTAACAAGTCGTTTAGCTAACCACGATATTGAACGCCGTAAATAGCATCCACCGAACGGGACATCTCGCCTATAATCTTGCGTGTAGGCAACAATAATTATGTCAGATAATGCCTACCGTAGTTGTAAATGCTAAGCAGGAAGCCCACGGGTAACTTTCAAGAATGTCGTGTTGTACAAGGAGCTTGAATTTGTTCAGCGATGGATAAGAAACACCTGCTGCACTCGATATATACAGTCACACTCGCCAATTACTGTAGGCCTTCTGATAGCAGGATACACAAGAGCATAAAAACAGAAGCAGATGACAAATTCCAAGAAAGAAATCAACTGAGGACTTAGAAAAAAAGATAGAGAATAGAGAAGAAACTGTTTACCACCAGTATCCATATAGCTGAAATATCAGGCACTTGATGAAAGTGGGAAGTTAAACACGCCTGAAACTACCCCGGCCAAGTCTAAGGTTAACACCGTTCGAGACATATTTAACGATGTTCCTAAAAGTTAAACAGCGTTTAAAGTTAAACCATGCTTTGAGAAATGCGTTTATTTTAGCGGGCGTTAAATTGCGATTTAACAAGCGATTAGCGTTAAACATTGTTAAACATCGTTTGAGATACGGGCCTAATCTATAAATTAAATGGATACAAATAAAACTAAAAGAAACCTAAGATTTTAAATCTATTATTGAAAAAAGGGGTTCAGCTATAACCAATTGCCACACACTAACTCCTCTGAAGAAAAAAGACATGTCTTCAGTCTAGTTTAAAAGTGGAAACAGTTGGTGAATTTCTAAACAGGGGGAGCTGAAATGTCAAAACAGCCCGGCGTAGAAGTAACCATGTCCGGCGTACTCATAGTCCGGGCACAATTGTGAACAATGGGGAAATCGATTCAGTTGACTCTTTAGAAACATTAGTTTCCACGCTTTATTCCGTATCGTATTATGGAGCCCCGGACCTATGGTTCTCACCGGGACTATATCTGCTTCACTACCGGTAACCCGGGGGGGGGGGTAGGGACACGATCTGCTAGATTTGGCATTGGGGATTTTCAAACGGTAATTTTGGGGAACTGCTAGGTACATTTACTATGGCAATATCGGTCCCAGTGACATTAAAAAATCATTCTTTTAAAACTTTGATTACAAAAGATCTAGTAATATCATGATAAATTAAGAAAAAAATATGCTTACAAAATCCGTCGGGTTAGTGGATTAACCCGCTGTGCAAAATAGTGTAATTTCCAATGACGGTATTTAGATTTTAAATATTCGTGACCAGCCTAGTCTTTAGTCAAGTCTTGTATAACGTTTAGGGGGGGGGGGGGGCTGCTGACTCAGTATGGCTAGAAATTAGTCACATGGCAAAAACACGACATTTGCAGTTACGATGGTATTTTGCACTGTATGTCGGGAACGCATAACAATGTGATGTATGGTTGCCGTTCATGAGTTTCGTTATAAACTAATTGACCCCAATCCGCATGCTTACATAACATGTCAATACTTTACTACAAAGAGTTATTACTATTGAAAAGAAATGCCACCTGGACTTTGAAAGAGGACAAAGAGGTGCTTGCTATTATGGTAAACTATTGGGAGGCCGCGCTTCGCGCGGTCTCCCCTAGCCGATTAAAACGGAGTGATCACTGAACAGGACTGTGTGGCAGGAAATATGGTCCTCCGGCTCACAGTCCGGGATCCATGGTGAACAATAGGGCAATCGAGTCAGTCGGACTCTTCACGCAACATTAGTTCAAGATTATCCGGGGTCATTATGGAGCCAGGACTATGAAATGCCCAGGCTATGATTACTTTCACACCGGTCACTGAACAGTAAGCGATAACCGGGGCGATCACTGCTGAAGAGGTGACACAGTGGCCATACTACCGCCAACAACACCAGGCTATGATTAACGACAAGTTTGGCATATTGGTCGCCTGTCCTAGCTTGACCCCTCTAGTAATCGGTCATGTTTGGATATTGTGTATTGCCTGCCAATGAGGACGATTGTTAGGACTTCTGGGAAAACTATTGCCCACCCTATGACGTACCTCACGCAGAATTTGCCACAACTATAACAATTAGGGACAAGAAAATTGATTGACATGAGGGCTGAATGCGCCATATTGCTGCGTAATAACTACCATACGGGGGGTCGGGGGCTCCTCTTGGAGGTGACGGTATGTAAGGCTGTTAACTATGTTAACTATTTGCACGCTGGGCAATTCTGATAAGTTATAACACATAAGTCAGTCAGCATTCGAGATTTTTCAAATATTTGTAGGTCATTGGGATGCCATCTAAAAACGAACAACAAAGGCTATGTTTCTTTTGACTCATTTAAATGCATTTCAGACTCATGGGAAATAAATAATTTGAAATGTTATAACAAGAAAAGACAAAAATGACCAAAATTCATCTTGAGCGAGTATACTCGCCTGCCGCACGCAAAGAGGTAAGACCCCAATTTTCAGACACGACTGTCACCCAAAGACCGTCATGTATTTTGAAAATTGTCACCAAAGACCCAATGTATTTTGAAAATGCACCCAAAGGACCACATTGTATTTTGAAAATGTCACCAAAAGACACATTTTTGGAAAGTTTACCACTGTCACCTAAAGACCCGTTTTTGGGAGAAAATTTTGAATTTTCACCCAAAGACCTCTCTTTGTTGAGTCCTCTGTCAACCGAATGCCCCCGTGTTTGGAAACGCGCTAGCCTTACACCCCTATCAATTTCATTATGTGATCCCACCATGGGATCCCACAAAAAATCCTAAAATTAAAAAAAAAATGGTGTTCAACACAAAAAACTGAACTGGATACACCATAAACAGTGAGTGTCCACGTTTACAACTCGTGTAACAAACGATTCACTTGGCAACCGGGTAAGTTCAAAGCGGCAGCGCCAATTTTGCTTAAACCACGTGCTTACACATTAAAATGAGCAGCAAAATTTAAATGCCATGAAACCAACCTAGGGGGTCCACCATGAAAACAAAAAACTGGCATCTCTAAGATCATATTTCTACATCAAATGTGACATAATCGTCGGGACACCCTCTGAATTTTGAAAATATGGTTAAGTTGCAGCAAATTTCGCCTTTTTGCAGTGCGATGATTCAAACTCGTGAGGGGTTATGGGTAGTCTGACAAGTCGAAAATAACGACAGCATTTTGATTAGTCTCAGCTAGGAGTCACGAGGGCGGGCGGGTTAGTGTACCGTTTGATATGCGTAAGAGCACACTCCTACCGTTAAGTCTTGAAACAACAGCTAGCACCCGGAAGTTGATTCGTTTTGGAATTGCTGTTGCTTGTTAGGTTGGCATGTCCTACCCCCGGCCGGTACCCATATCTAGTCTTACGCTGGACAGCATAAGAAGACCTTCGACGCCGAGCGAGAAAAAATACTTGGATTATAATCAGAGATAAGTACCCCTCTAGGTTCTTGAAGAGCCATACCATTTAGTATCTTATAGGTAATAATGAGTAAGATTTTGCAAACGGGACGCGATCTTTACATTTACCAGTGTAGATTGTTCAGAACAGCCGGGCGCAATGTGATCATTATCGGGTTGTCAAAGTGGACAGTCTGGCTGCTGAGTTCTGAAACGTTGTAAAGGGTGGAATATGACTGAAGGATACCACACAACAGAGATTATTAGGCTAATCTAGTGGACACCAAAGCATGAACCAAGCGTTCTGTGGTAGGTTGATCTTAAAATCTACGGATCCGTCCAATATTGTAATCTTCCCAAAGACAAGAAAGCAGAGGTGCCACTTCCTATGTGATATTTCATTGATGCCCTATCAGTGTAACCCAAGATCCTTAGCAGGCCGGGCCGCAGGTGTTGATTTTGTGTCCTCACCGATAACATAAATGGTAGAATGGAAGGAGGGCGATGATTAGAATGAGAAAAATGCACAATCTCCGTCCTCGAATCATTTAGCAGACAAGTCAGTGGTGAGGGCCCAAGGTCTTACATCAGAGATAGATACACCTTTCCAATTTGTAATAGCTTCAGTACCAGGGATTACAATATGATAACAACATGCTTATGTTATCCATTGGTAATGTCAAGAAAATTGCAATCGAACATTGGGGTGTTAAAAAACACTAGACCCCTTAAAAATTAGGCAAGAGGGCTGATGAAAAATATGCAAAATCCTTATGAACAATTTTTGCTGTGTGTTTGCTTTGTGCCTTTCCGCTAAGCAATAAGTTCATCAGTTTGGCAAGGAGTTCCATATGTAACCCCCTTCAACGTGAGACATGTTAACACATTCTTTTCATTTTTGGCCTGGGTGGGTTGTGTTAGTTGTAGGCAATAAATAAAAATAATTTGTTTCCTGTAGAATTTCAAAGGGGGAGGAGACATATGGAACTCTTTTCCCTCATTTTTACAATTGTTTATAATTTTCTTTATAATTGGTTGTAATTACAGTGAAGGACAAGTTTTGGCTACAACGATCCAACAAAGACCACCATCGTCAGCGAAAAGTTTTGTAGACTGCGGTGCTTAATGTTGCCTCAACCGTGGAATTATTTAGAATACTTATCCCGGGGACCACGAGTTATCATTAATTCCTTTGAAATCAGTGACCGCTTGACACCTATTTTAGTCCATATGCAAAATCACCATTTGCCCATTGCCAGAAGGCGTTGCCGGCCAAAAGACGGTAAGCACCACTTGCATGTCAAAGTGGATATGAGGCACGTGAACAAAGGAAACTGCCGTAAACAGGGTCTTTGTTCCAAAACAAGCATGTACGCGCGTACATCGTTTAGGGTGTCAAAACAGCAAAATATGGAAAAAAGGGTAGTGGTCATAACCCTAAAGTTCATGTTATATCTCATTAAGCTAGGATCAAAATCATCAAAAACATTGTAATCACGAATTGACAAGTAAAGCAACACAGCAAGAAAATTAAAGGGGTATATTTACGATTCAATGCACTTTGCGTGCGTGTTGAGGGTATTTCATACAACAGATAAAAAATACTTGTTTAGGGGTATGTGCTTGAGTTGATTTAGTCGGTTGTGAAAATACGTGTTTGGGGTGCATTTTGAAAGTCATGTTCACGCATCATATCACCTTTGAATACAAGTGGCCACCGGGGGGAAAGGCACGTACACAATAAATATTTACATTAAAATGTTGGGACACTTGTTGATATAGGCAGTTATTGTGAGGTAAGTAGCATTACACGATGTACGGCCCTATTTTCAGCAACTATACTTCTATGTTAATACTGAATTGCTATTCAGTATAAGTATTAGTTACTTAATTCGAAATGCATTGATACATTTTCGATGTGTAATATAAAATATAGTGGTACAAGTGATATGTGATGATATTGTGAGTAAAGAAAGATAAAATTTCTTTTTTCCTAGATTTTTATTTACAATATCAGAATATCAAGTTACAGGGAATAATTATTTATACATACATTATCCAATACCCGATCAAAACCAACCTTTCTCTCTAAAATCTGGACTTATTTTTAAATCTATTAAGATTGTTAGCGGGACAAAAAACTTTTTCTGGATTTTTAAAATTAAGTCTGTAAAAAGACTTATTTAAATAAGTCCTTAAGATTGTACAAACAAATCTAAAATGACTTAAACAACTTCAATTTAGGCAATGAGCGTCTTATGTTTAAGTCTAAAAGACTTATTTCAAATCCAACAAGTTTGGTCCCGCTAAACAGTCTTCTTAGATTAAAAATAAGTCCAAGGATTCTAGAGTTATATGCTAATAGGAATATGTTTTATGTATTTCATTCTTCTACCAAATTCATTTCTATTAAGTTTTTCTGTGCGGAATTCATAATTTTTTTGTGAAAAAGGTCTTTAAAATTTACAGCTTAGGAATTTTCCTTATAAGGCGACAAGTTATATTAAACCTTTTCGCTAAGAGAATAAACCTAAATTTTCGGGGGGTTGCCTTTATACATATCCCAAATTTAGATAATAATTCGTGGTCATTAAATCCGAATTTAACGCCAGAAATTATTCTAGTTTCGTTTCTATATATTTTCAAATATCCTTAAAGTCTGACCTCAGTGATTTCAGAATTAATTTTTTAATATCATTAATTAAAAATAGTAAACTAGCAAACTAAAGATAGTTCAACCCTAGAAGCTCAATTCCAAAGTTTGAGATGTCAGATTTTTCGTTTTGAAAATTGATGCAGTAAACATTTATTGTGTATATAACAGTGCCATAGGATCTGTGATAAACAACATTTCCGGATCCGAAATTTTAAAACAAAGATGTTGATTTTCTATATGAAGGACTTCGATTGAGCTTAGCTATTTAACACCAGCGATAGATAGGACAAGTATATTGTAATGACAAAAAAAACACAATTGTTTGAAAATTGAGTGCGCCCGCGCCCTCATCGGGAAATCTCTGAAGTCGGCCTAAACGTGATGGCATGAAACAAATAAATGAGTTAACGTTTCACCTTCTTTTCAAAGTACAAATTTACAGTTAATTAAATTAATCTTCTTCAACAAGTCATCGTGGCAAGATACGTGCACACAACGGTCTTGCTAAACCACCTCAAATTCACAACTATGTAACATTTGAAAGGAAATTTAAAAATATTTTTCCAAGTGTTTACATCAAAATGAGTATGAATTCTTGTTCCTATCTTATACAGATATCAGATTATCCATTCCAGCTAATCATGACTTAAGAACTTTTTACACCCCTATCTTTCTTACAATGTGTGAAGAGGAAATGGTATCATTGGCCTTGTAAAACAAAATATTCTGTTTATCAAACTCCTTTTCCACTCAGTTTTATAGATCTCATTAAACCATAAAATTCTATAAAAGTCGTTCTAATATTTACTTGTCACTAATTATGTAATGTAATAAATAAATATGAAGTAACAAAATAACACATATTGAGATCCCAGTTAAAGATTTTAAGGCTTCAGTAAATGGCTACATCAGAAATAGTGGCAAATGCTGTGGGATTCATTTCCTAATAAATAAAATGCATGCTTTCAACCAACTGTTGGAGTAGCTGGCAGTTGGTTTGATTGCACGAAGGGACGAGATTGTTTTAGCGCGATGTTACAATTCGTCATACTTATATGACCCATAGTTATTTGCTTAGGTGAACCAGTCCCTCGGTGTATTTCTTGTGATTGTGCTCTTTATGTGAAAAATGTATTACTGAGTGCGTTGATTATGCGCTATTCGTAGAAAATATTATAGTGTGCCAGATTTGAAAATTATTTCAAGATTTTATTTTTTTTCCTTTTTTTAATGAATTTCCTGAAGGAGCCTGATTTGTTTAAATATGGTTAACACTTTTAAACATGTTGGGACTAGAATTTACTTGGTGAGTTGGTATAAAGGTGTTGAGGTTTTACTCTAAGACACGATATGAACAATTGTGTTGAGTTGGCGTTAAAAATTTAATACTCACTCTCTCATCGTAATAAAAGTACGTTTTCTGTGATTAAATCTGAGAATTTTACCCCATTGCTTTCCCAGTGTCTGTAATTTATAGCGATTATTTACCGACTTTAATCCAATATATTGTTCGACATATGCACTGACCGGAACTCTTTTTGAGTTACAGATTAAAGCCTTTGGTATATTTATCATATCTTCAAAACATCTGTCCAAAACGAGCTTTTGCATTTTGAAATCAAATGGGTAAAAGGAACATCCGTTATCTAAACAGTATTTCAAATCGTTTGGAAACAATTCATATACTAACGTAGATCAATTGTGCCATAGTATTCTTATCCAACTTACAGTACAGGACAGAAAGTTCTTGCCAAAAAGTGAGTGATCAGTACAAAATTACTCAAAATTCACTCGAGTGGATTTGAGTGAGATTTGAGTGAATTAAGCTTAAACCAAAATGAGTGGGACATCATAGCGAATGGTAGTGTTATTGATTTTTAGCGTTGAGTGGGTTGAGTGGGATTTGAGTGGGGTTTGAGTGGGGTTTGAGTGGATTTGAGTGGGGGGTTTGAGTGGTGGTTTGAGTGGATTCTGTATCTTTCACCCAAGTTCACTCAAAAAACCCAATAGCGGGGCTGGCAAGTTCTTTCTGTCAGGTACTGTATTTTTAGAGAACTCACATGAGAGGGCCCCCCAAAATCTACATTTCTCCATTTTCATCTGCCTGAGTAAGTTATATTCCGTGCAAAATCTGTCTGTTTGTTATTCCCGATAAAATTGAAAAAAAAGGGTATTGGTACTTGCGATAATTCATCACTTGGATGGGAGTGAAAAACAATATGATTTAAAAATTTGGGTAGCCGAAATTTCCAACTTCTATCCCTCACTCTTTCTTACCTATTTATGCAATGTAGGAGCAGTTACTCCGCCCCTTTGCGCCGCCCCAGCCAAAATAGGTTCTGTGGATGGTTTGGCAGAACTACCAGCAATATGTACAAATAAACACATGCCTTGATAATTTATAAAGAAGTTATGGTGGCGTTGTAAAGTATTGCGATACTCGGGCTACATTGTGTTGCCTAATAGGGACATAATATAATATTTCCAGAAATTTATGTAATGTTGAGTAAGGAGTAGATAGAAAATGAGAAAGCAAGCAAGAAATCCAAAGGGACTTGACTTCATATTTTAAGCACTACTTTAATATGATTACAATCTAAATCTACACAAAACAATACTGGTATTGTGCCTTATCTTGCAGGACATATGACTGCCTTTGTGGAATCTGCTGGTCACCAATGCTGGTTTAGACAATGCAAAGATAGGCATTGGGGTGGGAGAACGTATTTGTTTCTTAAAGATGAAACGAGAGGATACTAAACAGGTATGAAGTCATACATTAGCTATAAAAAATGATTCAAGATCAATTCTTTTAAACTTAAATAAATAAAACGAAAAACTTTAAAAATCAATCTGCCAGAAAAACGTAAATTTGAAATGTTGTTTTCATATCTTAGCTTTGATCCATTCTTAAAAGTTTGGTCTTACTAGGGTTGACTGCCCTCTACACATGGATAGCGGTCTGAGTCGCCGATTGAAACAAAAGGGAAGTTTCTTTTTGCCTTCGCACGGGCGGGAAACAATGCGTACACCTGCTGGTGCACATATTCACACAACTGTTCTATTGTATTACAAATTCCTTTAACTTGACAATAAAGTGAAGCCATGTGCCACCCGAGGCAAAATGCAAACTTCCGTGGTTTCAATTGGCGATATTCAACGGTGCGCACCGCATTCATGGTAGAGTCAGTGGGTTGGAGTCCATCCGTTCAAGCTTCTAGTTGGTTCTTCTGGTTGCCTATTGCATTAATTTCCCACATGTTTACATATGCATGAGAAAAGTTTAAAATGGCAAACACATGCGGAATTGGTCGGCTACATCTGGATTGACTTTCGGCACATGATGCTTCTAGCTCAAGTGGTTTCAGCCTCTTTGTAGTTTTCGCACTTTTCTGAAATCAATGTCTTTATCCAACAAGGCGGAAAACGAAAAACTTGCCGTCCGGCCAACCATTCCTACGTTGATCTTTCAAGATGGATTCGAGAGAACACACAAATAAAGACGATTATGTCATATTTAAACTAGAGTTGAAGGCGCTGAATTTGACATTCTGAAGAAAAGCTTGAGGAAGATAATTTTAATGGATTGATAAGTAAGTTTTAAAATTACTTTCAAGAATCAATTGAAGTCTGAGGAAAGGGTTTAGTCTTTTTGAATGGCGGCCCTAGACTAAACCTGGACTTACCAACAGAGATACACTTAAGTGGACAAGTCTTCCTACTCCCGTTGGTGGACAAGGGAGTTCCATGTCCCGGAAAACTACTTTCCGAAAGATATTTTGCACGAACTTTGTACCACCCATGCAGAGCCATAAGACAATCAACAATTAAGCAACAAATTAGAATCCCACGAAGTAACCTACAAATTAGGGGCCAAAACGTTGGACTTTTGAAATTCGAAAAATGGAACACAAATTAACATGGCCGCGTTTCTACAAAATATATATATGTGGTAATGAAAAAGTGTTAATGTGTTCTAAAAGGTTCAATCTACCTATATGAACCAAACGATGGAATTTTAAAATGTAAATTTTTGGTGGTTTGCATGTGCGTGTAACTTTCCCATTGCTTGTACAGTGGCGGGACGGAGGAAGGGTTAACTGAATGTGATATTCTTATTTGTGTAATTGCATGATTTGTAGTTTAAACAGAAAAAAATATTCATAAATTGTTTTGATTAATATTTTATGACACTTTTTCCCCCCCCCCCCCCCCCCCCCTTTTGGGGTTTTTTTCTGGGGGGGGTTGGGGGGGGACAAGGGGTGGTCCTTGGGACCCGCACTAAAATTATCGAATGAAATGATCGGATTTTAAATTGTTTCATGAAATGATAAGTGTCCGAAGTTAGGCAATACAAAAAATAGGAGTCGGAAAAAATCGGGCGTTTTTTATTTTAAATTCCAACGTTTTAGCCTCCCGTATATACAAAACCCCGCACAAATTCATAAATTTGTGTGAACTTTCGACCAAAATTACCATGCTTCCTCGGTGTGACAAGTCTGGTATTGGTAGTAGATGTAATTTTACAGTTTGGGAGTATAATAGGTCATAACATAGACAATGATAGAGATTGGTTATTACTTCCCTGGTTGTTTTTAAATTGGTTTAAAAATAGATCCATTTAAAAAGGATTTACTATTAGGTACAGCGGGGTAAAATAAAACTCATTTCAGACGGAATACTCTCAGGTGTAGCAGGGTAAACGAAACTCATTAAATGCAGTACAAGGATTACATTGTTCTTTGTGTAAAAATGTGTACACGAAAGCAATTGTTATGGCTAAATAATTATCATCTCTGTTCTCCGTTGGACTTGTTATATATAGTTCTGTAGTGTATATATTAACAGGAGCAAAGTGCATATTTGCAGTAAGTTTTCAATGTGATGAAAGAGTTATGACGTATCGTGGACGCCCAAGGTCAGAAATACCTTTCAAACACAAATAAATGAGCCTTGTGCACAAGTGATTCTAAATTTATAAATAAAACAGTTTTATGATCTTTACTTGATTTGGTTCAAGAATTTGGCATGTCCAAAACCAAAATTACATAAAATCAAAATTTTACACAATTACACAGAATTAACACGTTGATACCTAGGGTCCAAAAGCAGCGTTGCAGTTCAACAATGATATGTCCCCACAGCGAAGACTCCAAAATGACAGCGACAAGTTAATACAACATCAGGTAATAATTCAAAGGGAATCTTCGCAGTCCTGAGGTAATCTTGTCCAGCAGTTCAGACGGGACGGGGCTTTCCCTTCGACGACAAATGGTCAACAATAAGAAAATCCAGGTTAATATACCACCATCGTCTGTCAGCTGTCCTCAATCGGACCACAAATGGAATCCTTGTTTTGATTCCGAAAAATGAAGCTCGTTGGCTAAAAGGACGACAGCAGGACAATTTAGCTACACGCTCGCGGCATCAAAAATATTAAATCCTGGCATAGATGAGAACTCCAATCTACCATTATTGTAGAGTAAAACTAGTATAATTATAATGTATAGCTCCAGACTTAGTTCAGCTCCTCTGATTTCAACTGCTGCGCAAGTCCTTCCGACAACTACGATTTATCTTCACACAGCTAGATTTCCCTTTCTAACAATAATCATTACATCTTTCTCAGCATAAACATAACCCTGCACCATCAAATAGATTTCAAAATCAAATTACAATCAAACTCAATATATAACTTGTGGGGGAATTCCCTATGTCTGCAAATTTTAATCTCAAAAAGCATAAACAAGTTTCTAAGTTAGCATCCTTGGGGAATCCCCACTTCCCCTATGGTGCAATCTAAAACAAAGGGCAGTTTTCAAAAACAACTCTAGGGAATCCCATTCTCTCTTTTATAGTAAACAAAGTGCTCTTCACATGAGAAACTTTTCTCAAATAAAATTGAGAAAATAATATTTTTAAGTGTAATCAGAAAAATGGAGTCCATATAACAAGATATATAAAAACAAATGCATTGCTTACTTGTGTAGGGGAGCAAAAACCAAACAAATACCTGTTTAGCCTGTGTAGGGTATGTTTTAGAGTTTAGCCTATGGAAATACTGTATTTAGTCATGTTCACGCATCATAGCCACCGTTGAATACAAGTGCCCCCCCCGGGCGCGTATGTCAACTAAAACTCCTATTGTGCACAACAATCCCTAAATATTATATAGTTAAGTAGCATTACCACTTACAAAACGGTGTAGAAAATTAGCCGAACAGAATTAGCCGTATCGATAAAGGGAAAAAGGGATGTCATTAAATGGACGTTTCGTGACGTTAATATTGAGACAACAGCCGTGTTGTTGAATCTTGGGGAAATTGGTATTTGCAGTGTAGAACTGCAAAAATGTCGACATTGCGCAATCGTCCATAGTGACAGAGTAGCAAAAAACCAATCGATCATTGATGGC
>JAMKCH010010444.1:0-28329 GCA_023653785.1 Ophioderma brevispina | reverse complement strand
AGTCCTTGGTGCTCTGCGCAAGTTAATTCACATGGTCTATGGTTGATTTGCCATGACAGAAGCCATCCTGTTCATAGGGTAGATGGGAGCGATGCTGCATGCCCAGGCAACTTCTATACAACTATACATGCAGAGCAGATGCTCATTTTCCACCCAAAACACTGACCTACTGCAGTAAAAAGGAGGCCATTTTCACTGTTCTGCTGCAAAAAGATACCATAATCTCTGAAATTATCATTTACTGATACATGACAGCTTCTTCTTCTTCTTATCGTGTCCAAACACAGTGATTCTCAAATATGATTCAGCCAAAGATGGGTACAACGTCTGGCTGCTTCACTGAATTCCGCAGGGTCCTTGTTTGTGCATTGTTGCTCCAACAGTGGGCAGACCAAGAGATGTCCCATAGTCTGTGATGCTGTTCAACAACCACAGCTAGTGTCCTGATCTGCTTCCAGGTAGCCCCACTTCTGCAAGGAAACCTTAGATCGGCCAGTTCTGGTTCTCAATCTGTTGAAGCATCGTCATTTAGCCCATGAGGAGTCAGCTGCAGGTGGAAGATGCTCACCAGGTTCAATATCAATTGATGTAACTTGGTTGACAGCAAGTCTTTCTTTCCACAATGCGCCTCTCTTATACTTCTTAGAGACTGATTCAAGAGGTTGGACTTTGTTTAAGAAACTCTCTCGGGATTTAAAGCAGTTGGCAGCAGGTCTCTGTCCAGACATATAGGGTGCTTCACATAAGATACTTGGCAGCTACGCTCTTGCATGCTCGCTACACTACGACGGAATGTCTGGTGGAGCAATTCCTGCTAGGATGTATAAGTTCTTCGTTGGTGTTGGACGAAGGCATCCTATGATAAGCCGGCAGGAGGCATTTAATGCTGAATCAAGCTTCTTGGCATGGGTTGATCTTTCCCATACAAGGCAAGTATACTCTGCACATGAGTAGCACAGGGCAAGTGCCGTCGATCTTAGGGTATGTGATCAAGCACCCCATCTTGTGCCAGTGAGTTTGTTCAAGATATTATTGCGTGAACATACTTTACTCTTCGTCTTCTTGATGTGGGTCTTATAAGAGAGAGTGCGGTCCAAGGTAACTCCTAGATAGACCGGGTTATCACAGTGCTCCAGGGGTGTACCAGACCAGGTTACATTAAGCTGACGTTTGGCTTTACGGTTGCGTAGATGAAAAGCACACATCACAGCTAATAGACACCCAAAACAGGGCTACCTCTTGGAGTCATTTAATACCAATATACACTACACTAGTGTAATAATTGAGATGACATATAAAAATACTGTTTCTCATGTATGTTGCTTGTTTGTTATACTTAAACAGAGGCAATGATCACTATGAAATTGCACCCCTAAACAATGACATGTAGGCCTATATGCATAATGGGCACCCAAGCATTCCATGTGTGAAGAACGCTATGATGAAAATGACACCCTTTTGCAGCATTTTTCTGGATGGTGATATTTTCATGCATGATTTGAGCGGTCCCCCTAAGCAATGATGGGATTGATGCGTTCAATGGATTGATAGTCCTTCAGGGAAATTATATGGTGTGCACAGCAGTGCCATAGGCCTATATATACATGTAGGTCTTTGGACGATTTGAAATGTGACACGAATTTACCCTCTGTGATAGCTTCACCTGCATGTTGAAGGAATTTCCAGTGGATGTTGTGTGGTCACGGAGACGAATGTGATGAATGCAGCTGTGATGTTCATACCTTGCTGTTACACATCCATAGTTCTGAAAGATCTTTCTAAATTGACATAAGACGTCATGGTCTGGGTGTGAAAAGTACCATTTTGGACAATGTGTGTAGCGATAGAATTTGCACTTAGGCCTACTTCTCGGGCTTGGATATTTGGGATTTTGGTGGCCATTGTGAAAAGCGCCCTCTTTGATGCATCAGTGAAACTTGATCTTGGCTTTCATACTGAACACTTACCAGATCGAGCAATTTGGTCAAAATACATCAATATCAATACAACATCAAACATTTTTTTTTCAGTTGTATTTCATCATTTTAGGGTATTGGGTGCCATTTTTTTGAAAACACCCTCTCCAGGCCATATTACGACAGGCACAACTGGGCAAATATCGTAAAATTAATTGCAATATGGGCACACTTATCTCTGGGGAAAATTTTAATGCTTTATCACAAAGGCACAATCCATCGGCTTAAAGCTGTACTATTATGAGGCCTAAATATTTGCCTTTTGTTCTCTGGGCCAAGGTCTGTGGTTAACTCCAAAATTAAGAAAATTTTTATTGTCCATCTTTTGGTCAACATAGTTAGCATAGTAGAAACTTTCTAAACCAAACAATTAGGAACACATTAGAAAAGTAAGAAGGGAGGTACAGCCCCTTAAAATGGCAATTGTACTTTTTTTAACGAACATTTTACCCCCCTGACACCAATGTGACATTCGAACACCACCCTCTCTTCATATAATGTTTGAAGATATATCATTAAATAATTGTCCTTGAAAGAACTATCTTGTGTCTTTATTTTTTCACAACAAATACACATTCAAAGTTACCACACAAAGGTATATGTGACCGCACGGTCATTGTACATGCCATGGTTATCACCAATAAAGTCTAGGGGGATATCAGCAAAAGTTCCTTGTGCTGAAACCATGACGACATCAAAACACCAAGCTGGTTCTTTCAAGAATAGTTTGCTTGATGAGGTATCCTTCAACATATCTTAAGTCGAGGGGTGGTGTCGTTAGGTCAAAATTGATTTTCAAGGGGGGCCAATATATGTCAAAATGAAAATTAGCATTTTTCATATGCTGTAACTCACTTATTACTTCCTAATGTGCTTCCTATTGTACTGTCGAAAGTTCTGCAGAGTGACCTCATATTAACAAGAAAATCGCATTAAAATATTGTTACTTACGGACTTCTGACCCCCCAAACTGGTCCAGATGAAAGATATTGCATATTTCACACCCAAATAACTTTAAAAGGAGCTATCACATTTTGATGTCAGATTTGAATTCTACAACACCAAAAAAATTCCCCCAGATAGTGATTCTTCAAAAGTG
Source organism: Ophioderma brevispina (assembly GCA_023653785.1). Taxonomy (NCBI): domain Eukaryota; kingdom Metazoa; phylum Echinodermata; class Ophiuroidea; order Amphilepidida; family Ophiodermatidae; genus Ophioderma; species Ophioderma brevispina. The sequence continues at coordinate 25,254 of JAMKCH010010444.1, read as the reverse complement.
GGGAGGGTTCCATTACAAGTTTAACGGGGGGCCCTCTCAAAATTGTCCTTTTGCCTCTCACGCCTTTTTGAGGTGACCCCCCCTAAATTTCTGAATGCTCCTGGCGGAAAACGAGAGTGGTAGGAAGCTCAAATTTCTGATTTTCATATCTCATCAATTCCTACCACCACACTTTAAAGCGAAAAAAAAATCCATGACGTGCTGCGGTGCACATCTCGAATGTTGACATGGAATGGGCCCTTGCATTTAATTTAAACCCAGCCAGCATGGGCGGCGCCAGATGGGGGGTCATGTTGCCCCCCCTCAAATTTCCTCTCCCCCCCACCCCCAGAAAAGAGGTCCTGGCGGCCGCCACTCACTGCCAGCCAGGTTATTTGTACAAAAAAAACACCCCAATGGAATGGACAAGTCAATGGAAGTACACTATTATCTATATACAAGCCTACGTACTAAAACACAATGCCACCACTGATCTCTACTCACTGGATAGGCTGTCTCAAAGCGATTGAATAGCGAGCCGTTGAGGAAACCGGAATGTTTGGCTCACGTCCCTTTTGCTCGTCAAGAGTACCCCAAAAACATTCACTCGGTTGCAAGGGTTTCTATGGGATGAGTATACATGTAATGCTTATCAGTACTTGTCCCTGGTCAATACTGAAAAAATATCAAGCGTTTTGAAATTTTAATGAAGTATGTGGTTCCCGTTTTTGCCTGAATTACTGTGAGAGAAGTAAACGAATGTGTTCTCTAGGCAAATTTTGCGACCGATTAGTGAGTGAACTGATGATACAAGTCGTAGCCTATACACTGTACATAATACTGTATGCACTCATTCACGGTACTAAGTCTAGCTATATAGGCTGTGTCTAAAATGCTTAATAACTCCATGGGAATATTAGATGTTAGTATTTAAATGCATGATTCTTTCGCTGGATACATGTCAAAAAATGATCACAATTAGGCCTAAGGATAGCTTGTGATTTTTAACATTTATCACAAAACATGTCTAGCTAGACTAAGCTTATAAATCCTCAGGTTCAAAAGGACCAAAATTTCAGTTCCTTCCAATTTTAATTGGCCAAGTTGATTTAAACAAGATTTTGATGCAGTATAACGGCCCCAATAAACCATAGACTGTAGATGTCTTAATCTTTTTTTTCAAAGCGGATTTATCTAGTACAGGGACTTTAGGTCGTTTTTTGACATTGTTTGTCGAACTAGGGTGATTCGTAATGTGAAATGCAAAAGATTGATAATGATTCCTGACATTCCCGAAATTTCAGTATGACTCTACTCCGTTGTACTAGATTTTCCGATGGGGAGGGGGGGGGTGCGGGTGGCATGCCTCATTCCAGGTGCCTGAACTTGCACCCCGAAAGGCTAACAAGACCAATTTTCAGTGAAATAAACCCCTAACGGGAGTCTAACGAGCCAGTTTTTTGGTGGAATCATACTAGTTTTCAGGGTTTTTTTTTAAAATAGGTGAACCATTTTGCAGTAACAATTATACCCTTGTTTCCTCATACGTGACTAAAATACTCTTCTTTAAAATACACTGAGAATATTAATTATCAAACAAGTGTCTTTTTGACTAATTAAAAAATTAATTTTTTAGTTTTTTAAAAGTTCTTATAATCATTCCATAATGTACTTCAATGCTAGGAACATGTTTGCTATGCTGGGAAGATATACTTCCCCTATTTTTACACCTAGTTTTCATGCTTACAAAGTAGTTTCATTACCATTACCCTCTAATTTAACACTTTACAATGACAAAATTAATGACTGACTATTTAATTTTGGCATGTTATTGACTAATAAAGACGACTTTAGACTCACCAAATGACGAGAATTAGTTTTGTAAGCTAACAAAAATGACAAATTTTAAGTACACAGGTCATTTGCTAATTTCCTTTTAGCGATTTTGTAATTCGAAAGTGTCCTAATTTTAAGTTGTAGAAATATTTAGCATTATGAAATTTAATATCAAAATCTTTAAAAACATTCTTTTTAATTCAAACCACTTTTTAACAGCTATCCTTGTGGATGTCTAAAAAAAAATGTGCATGACTAATATTTAATTAGTCAAATAGACACTTTTTTGACTAAAATAATTCTCGTGTCGCCAAGATACAGAAAAAGTTTTACACCTTTGCTATACTGCAAGAAAAATTACAACCTGGGTTTATTTTACTGATCAGTATTTTAGGGTTTTTAACATTTTTCCTATTTTTAATCATTGAACCAGTCACATCACACTGAATTTGATACCATCCCCCCTAGAACGTCATTATTGTGAATTTTTTCCCCTAGAGGTCGTCCCGCATTTGAAGCTTTTGTCGCTCTTTTTTGGAACGACCTTGGTCCCCGACCAAAATTCATAAGAACCCCCCAGGATTATATTCCAAAGTGATCTTGAATTAAGTAATATTTTAAAAAGAATCGTGCTGCCCCAAAGTCTAAAGCTGTAAAAAGAGATACGAGAGTGCTACTTCTCCCCCCCCCCCCCCGGTACCCCTGGGGTCCCCCCCATCCATCACTTGAGGAGCTTACCAAGTCAATTGCTGGGGGGGTAGTAAAGTGGAAAAAAGGAAGGAGGAGTAAAATATCTAATATATCTGTGAATACTTACTAGTAGTCAAAGCACCTACTGCATTGTGTCTGTGAGCTGAAAACTGAAATATGGGCATTTAAAGGGACTTTTTAAAAACATTTTGAATCATATATTTTGTTCGAACAATACCCACCCATACTCGAAATCAAACCAATAATTGACAACCTTGACATACGCGCAATCAACGCCTAATTCTGTCCTTTTCGTAGTTTCATATTCCCTTTGTACGTGCACGGACGGGTTCTTGGGTAGAGCAAAAGGCCGCCGTGCAATTTCCGGTTCCTCACGTTCGAGCGGGATAAGCCTATACCAGGTGTAGCGATCTCAGTGCACGCACTCAGTATTTGTGGAAGTGGACGTGTGGGACCCGGCCCCGGCGCGTGTGACCTGCCCGAGGGTAGGCTAACCTGGTGAAGTGTCTTCAGTAACAGTGGCAATGCCAGTGTGAGTGTAAACTGTATTTCTTCCCCGTGTAAAACGTGTCGACTCGAGGCAATTGGCGTGATTCCGTTCACTTTCGGCGCATAAGAGAGCCTGCAACTAGCTAGATCTCGTAAATAGATAGCACGAGCATTACAATACAAGGTCATAATGTCTAGAAAAATTTAAGAGAAATTATGAACACGAAAAAGCAGCTCGCTCGCTGAATGTAGAATCGGAGACTCAGGGCGCTACCATGTTTTGTAAAGGTTTCCTACTCTCAAAGAGCACTGTAATCTCTTTAACGTGATATAAATGCACGCAAGTGCACGCATGCTTCTGAACTACATAAGTCGCAATTGCAAGGTGTTTAAGTCTGATAGAGAGTCTAATGTTGTTTACACTCGCCAGTTTTCTTCACTGCCATGACTGCTGCCAGTGCTGGCCTGGGAAAATGTATTTATTGGTTTTCCTGGTTTTTCAGTACCGTTGAACGACTATTGATGTGCTTGATCACACTATGACGGGTGTGTTACGACAGGGTGTTAATGCTGATAGATAGCAAATGGGTAAGTTCAACAAATAACCTGATAAGACGGAATGATATTGACTTTTAGGCTGCAAGTATGTTGCACAACCCGATCGTATTGCCAGGTTAGATCATGTTGTGTGTGGCCTGTGCACGTGATAGACAGAAACAGCCTTTGGTTGTTTTGTACAAACTTCTTTGGGCCGGAGTTGGGCTACTACTAGTACAAACTATTATTAGCTATTATTGCTTTGCTAGAAGAATTACCAAAGTGTTCTCACTTGTGGCAAGCCTTGAGGTTATTTAGTTAAGCAAAAATCAATCATGTGGGCAATTTGCTGTCTACTGAAGATAGCAGGCAATGGTTGAAATAAATTTGATGATAAATAGTTATCAATCCATTCATCCATCATGTATAATTTAATTTGTATGGAATATCAATGAATCCTTTTTTTGTTTTATCTGATTTATTCCCGGGTGGCAGGAGATAAGTCTCCAGGCTAACAGTCCGGGAACAATGCCAGGTGAACAATAGGGCTGCCATTGGATCAGTTGACTCTTCACGTACGCAACCCTTAGTTTCACCGGCTTTATGTTGTCGAACTATGGGAGCCGGACTATGTACCTGCCGACTATTACTTTCACACCAGTAATGATTTGAATTGTGATCCTTGGAGAGGGTGCCATCTCACCATATTTGAAATAGGCTAAATTGATGTTTGATCAGTTGTATTCAAAAAGGTGCCCAGTTTTTCAACCAAAATTTAGGACCTGATACTTTTTAAACAGGTTTACAAAAAACTACATCTTTAGCTCTCTCTTCAAACAGAACTGAAATATTGGTGGACAACTTACAGATGAGTGGCCAGGGTCATTCAAATCAGATGGAAACTTTGTATCCTACGCTGTATGGTACATGTATAATTAAATCGGGTCATCCCATTTAGGGCTTAAAGGTGCACCAAGAGATTTTACATATCAGGTTTCCCTAAAAAAATTGAAAGTACTGGTTTTTGCCTTGATGTAAAGCCTTTCCATCAAAAACTATCCCGATATGAAAAGTATTAAGGATGAGAAGTTTCTTTGGTACAAAAATTGTGAAAGTTCTAATTCGTATAGGAGCAAATAATGAAACATTCAGCCTGTTTTATATTGAAATATAAGCAAATCAAAATCACATTTTGTTCTTTTTAAGACATTTTTCTAGCAAATACCTGGTAAGAGATATAGAGTGATCGAATCTAATGAGTGTCTATTCTATATGAGATTACTATTATGACACAATATCTGGGTGCCTCAAAATCTCTTGTTGCACCTTGAAGCACAGTCAGCCATCAGATTTCCAATTTTATGATCTTAGTGTTTACGCTTGCGTTTGCGGGCAGGCTCAGTGTGCCTGTTGGATTGCCAAGCTATTATACTGACATCTACTTGACGGAGTGGAGATGTGCACCAGGGCCTGTTGCATTTTGTTTTTGTTTATTGCACTAATTCCTCCATTTGTGATTAAAAATTATTTTATCTATATTTACTCGAGTAAAGATTTTCTCATGGGAAAATTACTTGTTTTAGGGAAGAGGAAAATGGAGATTGCTAAAATACTGGGATATCCTCCCCTGGTTGTTTACATAGGAGTGAAGCTAAGTACTGTAATAGCCTGGGGCTTTTCCCTCCTGATGTATGTTGACAAAAATGCAGGGGGATCCAGGATTGAAAAACGTTCCAAATTTTTACCGGGGGGCTGAAAGATTAAACTGTCCAAAATGGGGGGCTGGATTTTCAAGATTTGAGAATTTACGGGAGGCGCGCACCCCTCCGCCCCTCCTAGATCCGCGCCTGAATGGATTGCAAAAGTAGTTTCCTGAGGTTAGTGAGATCCAATTGGATATTGTTAAGCTGTGTTATGAATGATGATGTTGTAATGACTGTTTTAGATCCAGGGGGAAACCTAGTTGTGAAATAAAGGAGATTTTCGCAAGTAAAATGTTGCAGTAAATTTCGCAAGAGATGATTAGTGCAGTGACAGTGCTGATATTTTGGATACCGTAGGCGCTTGAAAGTGAATTGGGTCTGCTGGTCATTTTTTCAAGCCAAAGAGCTTCAGTTTGGAATAAAAAGGATTCTAGTTTGTGGTCCTAAAAGAGTTGACATTTGCAACAGACAGACTTTTGTTGGTATAGGCACTTGGATATATTAGAATAGCGAGGATCAGCCCAGTCATCTTGAACTGCGACAAAGTTATCATTAGGGACTTCTGCTGAAAAAGTAAACTTTATTATTTTCTGAAAGATTCCCAGGATTACGAAATTAGAAGGATAAGTTTCAGCTTCATTTTGGGTCTCACGTGAGGAAATCATCTTTGAACTGTAAATTTACTTGTGGTTAAGTGTTCAACATTGAATGGACTTGTATGTAAGCTGTAAAATTTGAACATTGAGTGTATAAGTATTGAATTTAATGGTGTTTAGGACATTACCAATTCCGAACTAACAATTTGACAAAAATCATAATATCAGTACATATATAAACTTCAGATCATTTGTGTACAAGGATGATTTGTTTGCGTTTTAAAGCGATTTTTGACTTGGCGCCATGGAACATTGTAAACAGCACAAAAGCATAAGCCAATAATCAATTTAAATTTTTTATTTTCATTGATATTTATTTTGGTGGGCAGCCAGCTATAGCTGGCAGGAACATTTAGCAATCCGTTGTGCGGTGTATGTTGTGATGTGTTGATGGGTAGTGTGTATGTGTGTGTCACAAATTGGGAAGGTTTTTTAATTGACCTCACAATTGAATAGTTTAACTTCAATTGGAACCCAAAACTTCTGTCATAGGTGCACAATGAGGTCCCTCAAGTTGATGAGGTCAAAGGTCATGTTGATAAGGTCAAAGGTCATGTGAGGGCAAGTTGAAATGGCTTAAATGTAAAATTGATCGAAATTGAAAACTTGAAGTTCAATTGGAAACCAAATTTTGTCATAGTGTGCACCCTGCGATCCTCATATGTTTGATGAGATCAAAGGTCACGTGTTCAGGGTACAACGGTATGGGCCAGCCCACAGCTTATATTTAATATAGCGAGCGCGAAAGCCGAGAACCGCGAAAGTAGTTTGGATGATTTATTGTGTACAGGACTGTCCAAAAACTATTACAATAAGATTGATTTTGGCAAAAACTTTTAAGTTCATATCAACTGGAGGGTGAACTGATTCTTTTTTAGGTAGGTGTCAGCTTTATGGTTTTTTTATGTTGGTGTAATTCGGGGGTACCGGGTCTAGCTGGGTGCAAGAGTTAATATTGCCAAGACACTTGAAAAAAACCAGTTGGTCCAGTTTCAGCTGGTTGGTCACAGTTGCCATTGAAAGCACTTCAAGACATTCTTTATTGTGGGCCACCCACTGTACAGTTATGTGCGTGTGGTATGTGGTGTCGGTTTATGTCATAATGTTTCACTAAAATAGTTGTGTCCCCCCCCCCCATTTCCTCAAACATATAATTTCTCGCATTGTCAACTGTTTGAAAAATATTGACTTTAATAGATTCACGCTGATGGGGCAGACAGGAAAAAGTTTTGGACCTGTCGAATGCATGGAATAGGGCCGTGACTTGCGCCAGCATTTAATCCGATTACAAAAAAAATCACATTTTTAGCTTTACATCCCTCTATTATGGTTTGTTTTGCCCAATTCCAAATGAACCACTTTCAGAGCAGTGCTTTAGTTCTGTTAAGCATAACTCCACATGTCTTTAACATGATGTCATTAATGGATGTGAAGTTATGCAAAAAAACATGGAATACCTTTCCCCTGGTACCTACCTCAACTTTGTCGATCTCAAAAACCCTCTAAATGTACCATATATCCCTATTTCACTATCAAACACAACTTGAGATCCTATATAATGCGATGACATGTGAAAAAACTTAAAGTTAGTTAGACCAAAGTTTTAAATCCGGTTTTGTCCCCGTAAACGAGGGTGGCCGGATTCACCTCACACTCAGCAATACTGCTGTGTGAGGATTTATTGGAGCAAAAGATAATTGACCGGATGCCCTTCCTGACGTCAATCCACAGGTTTTTTTTTCACAATGTTAAGGATACACCTTTAAACTTGTATGGTGCATGGGCGTAGTATTGTGTTCTTCATAGTCCCATTATTTTCTATTCTTCCAATATTTACATTTATTAATTATCATTTTTATGTCGAGTTAATAGTTTTAAACTTTTTGTTTTGTTTACAGGTGTTTTTCCTAAACAACGACTTGATCACCTCTAAGGGCCAAAGTGGGGTCATGTGAACCTACTGAAACGTGATTATCAAAATGTCATTTTATGTTGAACTGATCGGTTTCATATAATGGAATAAACATGGAGAAAACAGTGATAAGATCATCTGCAGTTCTATTTCTGTTGCCATTTTTTGGCCTCATTAGTTGCATGCTGAATTCATTCCATTGTCAACAGCAGAGCTTTCACGATGAAGTTTGACCACTCGTCCCTATAGAATGTCTCGGACGCTTTTGCTCAGACTTCCAACTCCTTCAAGGGAGATGACCCTCTTGGACACCTGGGGATGGGAAAAGAAGAATTCTATAGGAATTTTGGACATGTTGCAAACAATGATACCCCAAACAATACTTTGTGGAGCAAGACAACAACATTACTCTCAGTAGTATTGCCTGCACATACAACCCTGACACTCATCATCATCCATGCTAACCCGATTGCCTGTGAACTTTTACATGCAGGTTTATAATAGCACAATCACCCAAGTTACTAACCACACAGAACGACAGAGAACCATCGCAACGGCGTTTACCTGAATCATTTAGCACAGTTGATAGCTCTGTACTCCCCACACACAGACCCCAGTGGATGGTAACAATCTCTGGAAGCTATCACATTGTCAACCAAATCCCACAAATGCCTCCAACAACCTCATCTTCCACTCCATTCTTCATCCATCACCTGTTATAAATTTTGACTTGCCACCATGACGTCAAAGAGCAAAGCATCCTATTGTGTTTTACTTCTTCATCCTACATTGCAGGAGGTGTGTGCTCTGCTATACTACTATGGTTCATACTTTGGGAAACAAAAGAAGGTTAGATTAAATGAAACTGTAATTTTTGTAAATTATGCCTTTTGATAGCTTAACCATTTTGTTGATGGTATCGCTATAATAGCCTTTTATCAAGGCTTTACTGAATTTGTTAGAGTTGCTATCTCATGTTCTCAGCACCCTTTAAAGTAAGTCCCTCACCTTGGTAAATTTCCCTCTCCAGCAATTTTGCATAATTCACACCTTTTCAAGGTAATGAATTGGGTATCAGCTTGAATCTTTTCGCTCCTATATCCCTCTTCCCTTCGCACACCAACAATGTTGAGTATTGCTAGGTGCTGTAACATAATTTTAGGTTTTCATCTTTTCATCTTTGTTGGGGGGGGGGGCGATTTTGCCGGATGGTAAGAAAAGAAGTCCAAACACTTTTGTCAAGGTTGTATTTGTGCATGGTGAAAAAGTGTATGGTTTGTTACTGTTAGTCTGTAACTTTGTATGCTCTCATGGGTGGTTTTGAAATCTATCCCAGGATCAGAGCAATGTGCCTATATCCATACTGTACTAAACCCATGTCAGTCTAGGAATAAAAGAGTCCAAGTTTAGAATCCACAAGCTATTTCATAATCTTGCAAAAAACTCCTAATTACAACTAACACTTTGGTGGCTAAAATGAGCATACGCAGGGTTTTATGTTTTAAATATGAATTTTTATGCGATCACTGACCCTATTGAGGTTAAATTTTCCCAAACTGGTAGCATTGTGGAATTGCACTCAAAACGACGCCCTCTGGGATGCTCCATTGGATTTGTATAACTTTTCAGGACATTTTCCATGGACTTGTGGGAAATTTGACATTCTTGAAAATAAATGTACTTTTCTTCTGCAATTAATATGTACCATTTAGGATAATCACTTTTCATGCGCAAAAACATTTTGGGTATTTGTATTAAGCACCCAAGTATGTAATTCACATGTTTTGAAGTCCATCGAGTATAGTAAATCAATAGGAAAATTTTTGTATATTTTGTTTGTTTTGGGTTTAAATGAAAGTTATGAACTGAAATTCAGAACATAATAAAGACAGTAATGATTAACACTAAATAGCAATACTATGGTGTTCCTCTTCTTCAGTAGACAAATCAAATCATGCATATTTTTAAATGGTGTAAGTTTTTCAATGTTTGAAGTTCCAATATGGTATTAACTTTACTTTTCAAATAATTGTTTTCAGCTATAAATTGTGCATGGTGTGTATGAATTTAGGCAGTAAGATGTTTGGTAGTGTGTTGTCGCTGCACCCTCTCGTGCATGTTTCTTATTGTGGGCAATCGGCTCGCACCTGCATGGATGTTGAGTAGTAGTACCTTTTGCTTTTGTAGAAACCTCATGGCTATGCAGTGCCCTATGCTTTATTTAGCTGTGCTAGCACACTTTCTAAATTTATTTGTTAGAGTTGCTATACATCATGTGCTAGCACCCATACATCATGTCCAGGGCACACTTTTCTGGTCACGGAAACCAATGGCCATTTTGTGGCAAGGGTAGCCACGGGCTACCCGCTCTATTTGTTTGGGTTTTGACCTACTTTTCAAATATGCATGTTTCAGAAATATTTGTGCCCGTTTATATCCTCTAAAATCTACATGTGTGATAGTTTATTAAATTTGCAATTTTACGTCATATGGTTATGTTTACTCAATAAGATAGGCCCAGCGGAAAACCTGAACATACATTTACAAAAGGATATCAAGTTCAAAAGAGTGATAATACAGGGCAATATTAGCGGAGTTTCCTGAGAGTTTTACAGTGATTTGCCCTGGTCATCGTCGTCATCATCGTCGTCGTCGTCGCGTCCTCCTCCTCCTCCTCCTCCTCCTCCTCCTCCTCCTCATTCATCATCATCACATCATCAGTGCATCCATCATCATCATCATCATCACCCTCCTCCGTCATCACCCTCCTCTCCTCATCATCATCATGGCCTCATAGGGTTCATCACCTAAATATGTTTAACATTAATTAGCCATTTAACACGCAACAACACAATATAAAAACCCCACAATCCCCCCTCAATAACAAAACCAAACATCAAGAATCTATTATTACACCAAGAGGCACCCCACAACTGAGAGCATAATTTAAAATTAATAAAAATAATAACAAAAAAAAATAGTAACCATACAGAAACGCCACATAACCTATTCATTGCAGTAATGTATTTTAAAATTTAGAAAGTCAAATACATAGATGTAGTTCAAACTCATAGATTTTCATTTTCGCCTGAAAATATTCATAGTTCTTGAGTTTTCACATTTTTCTCTAATGAAATTCCATGTTTTTTGGGGCCTGACATTTCTAACCTACTAATTATAATCAATTTCATTTGGGTTCCTTCCATGCCAATTCAACAATCGAGTACACCATACCTCATGGATTTTTTTTTTCTTTTTGTGTATTGAAAGATATTCATGAGAAACTAAAATCCTGAAAATTTGAACTCTGTACCTATGTTCGTTTTCACGCTACAGCAATTTTAAATTTGAGGGGGGTCACCTCAAAAACATGTACCGGTGTGAAATTCAATATTCAGAGGGCCATAAGTAAAGAACTACACCACTCAGATCCTTCAAACTTGGCATTCTGGATTACATTTTGCTGCTGATTACAAATATGTGATCAGAAAAAATGCACCTTCCTCCAATTTAAAGTTACAGGGGGTCAACAAATGGCTCAAAAACCACCCGGACCATACTTTGGGGGGGCCATAAGTCAAAAAGTAAAAGTGATATAACTTCCAAATTTGGGCTGGTGATAGCTAATCTTGAATACTACCTTAGTGTATAATCTTATACTTATCAACTTCATTGGATGAGATATAGCTGTCGCAAAAAGCAAAAAGTCCAATTTAAAGGAGAACCTGTACAACGAAAATTTTATACAATATATTTCATAAATAATTATTGACCACATATAGAGTGGTTTCATCGAAAAACAAAATTATTTTAACCATAAAAATGACTTCAAACCATCTAGTCTCACCATGCGCTATTTAAAAACTGCGCTAGTGTATAACATGTTATGCGATACGGCCGGCACGTTTGCGTCATACATGCCATAGGAAATATGCATTCATGCCATATAGGAAATAGACATTATGAAAGAATCACTGGTGAAGGTGTATGACGCTACTGTGCCGTCCGTATCGCATAACACATATACATATCCCACATGCACTAGCGCGAATTTCAAATAGCGCATGGTCAGACAAAATCTTTTTAATTCATTTTTATGGTTAGTATAATTCGTTTATCCTTGAAACCACTCGATATGTGTTCAATAATTATTTTATAGCATATATTATATAAATGATTCTTAGTACAGGTTCTCCTTTAACCTTGACTTGACCCCCCCCAAAAAAAAACAATGTCGGACATTCTGCACCAAATTCACCATGACTGACTGAAATCACTTCCACGAGTTTGAAAACAATTTGGATGTTTACATCAAGGTTGCTGACATTACTGCCAGCATTTACCAAACTTGAAAAGCATGTTGTCATCAGCTCACAGACCATTGCTATTGTATATGTGCTAATTAGAGGTTAAGGGTTATAGAGGATAATTGAAGAGAAAAGGTATTCTGTGTACTGCGTGTCATTTTGCGCTGCCACTTACGCACTCGCAGTCAGAGCGTAGGAGATCTTTCTTAAGTGCGCGTGATGCATACACAGTTGAAGTTCACCGCGGGAATGTTTGCGTTTCTGGATCTGGATCTGGACTGGTACTCTGGCAAAGCGGAATTCCACATAACGCCAGAGGGTATGACCTGGTGAAATTAATTCTCGACAGGAGGATTTGTGAAACAAGCACAGAGCCTCGCTTTAAAAATTTTGAGTGTAGGAGCATCCAAAACATGGTGAGGTAGATTATTCCAATGTTTGACAGTCCATGGAAAAAAACTATCAGCATACATAGATTTGGTAGTCTTTGGTCTAATAAATGAAGATGAGTGGGTGTTCCTATTATTATGTGTAGGTCTACTTAGGTGAGGTCTCCAGTCGACGTCAACGAGGTCATTGTTGATTTTAAACATCATCGAGAGTCTGGCTGTTTTACGTCTGGTTTCAAGACTGGTCCAATTTAGAGAAGATAACATATCGGTGACACTCGCATCCCGGGAGTAGTTGTTAAAACACCTCCTAGCGGCGGTTCTTTGCACCATGTTCAGCTTATGCTTTTCTTTTTCTGTGCTGGGGTACCATGCTGCAGTGCCATATTCCAATTTAGGTTGAACTAAAGACAGGTACAATCTTGATTTGACGTCGGGGGTGCAAGATTTAAAGTTACGACGGATGACACCTATAACCATCTTTGCACTTTTGGTGATGTTTTCGATGTGCGTCTTCCATTTCAGGTCGTTGCTAAAAGTGATGCCAAGATAAGGGTGGCTCGGCGTCACTTACAGGATGTTATTACATAATTTGTAAGAATTGATAGTCGGAGATCTTTTAGTTGTGAAATGCATAGTAAAGCATTTATCCGTATTGAAGGACATTTGCCAGTCAGTACCCCACTTGGATAGGGTATCAAGATCAGATTGGAAGATTTTTGGGTCATCTTTGTTAACTATTTCACGATAGATAAGAGCATCGTCAGCAAACAAACAAATTTTAGTGCCGCTGGAGATGCAATCGGGCATATTATTTATATAGATCAGAAAACACAGTGGTCCAATGACAGTGCCTTGAGGAACACTTGATGTTACATCAGCAGTTGAAGACAATTTGCCGTCAAGGATAACACGATGCTTTTCTTTGTGTAAGGAAGGTTTTAATCCAGTTGTGTGCTTTACCTCCTCTCTGATACCCATAATGATGGATTTTTCTTTCTGGAGACGGGTGTGAGGAACATGTGACGCCGCTTTGGAAAATCTAGAAGCACAGCATCGACTTGCTTGTTGTGATCAAGGGATTTCGCGAGGTCACTAATTGTTGTAAACAAAAGTGGGTGTCGCAGGCCCTTCCTTTTGCGAAATCCGGTTGGGATCGATAAGATTTATGTTTATCCAAGTGATCCATGATGTTACTAGCTAAGATGTGCTCTAGAATTCTTACAGCAGATCGATTGGGTGGTGGTAAGAGCAAATGGTCTGTAATATTGGTAAATTTTTGTTGCCTTTTTTGAATATTGGTGATATATGAGACATGAGCCAGTCAGTTGGGAGTTCCGGTAGCAAGGCGTTGGTTGAAAAAATGGTTGCAAGGAGCGGAGCAATTCCTCCGAAAAAAATGCGAGATGGCAGTTGGTTGGTCCCCTGAAAGCTTGGGTGTGGTTGGAGATCTGAAAGAAAAAAGAAACAACAGTTTTTGCACTCCCTCTGGAGGACTGTGATTCGGCCATCTCTTGAAATGGGTTCCAGTAAATATTGGAATATTTATAACATCTTCATGGGTGAGGACTGATCTAAGTAGTTGTTCAAAATTTCGGCCTTTTCTTGGCTGAGTCGTCGTGTTGGCCATCCTGGGTGTTAATGGTGGAGCCACCTATATTGTCCTTACGCGAGATGTAACTATTCCAGAAATTGTTTGGTTATTTTGATGCAAGTGGTCAGACCATGGTGTTCTTGATTACACCTCGGGCAATGTCTAAGTTCCTTTTTATAGTTAGTCGGTGAGATTGTAGGCAGCAGAGTCATTCCTGTTTTTTCAGAAATTACTTTTCTTTTGCTCTTAAGCAGTTGAAGTTTTCTTTAATGAATTGAGGTCTGCGCTGAACCAGGGCAGGCTATACCTGTGTTTGGTAATTTTGGTTGGGGATATGTTTTTCCATGAGTGTAGATATTTTACCAGGACAAAACTTTTCCAATTTTCTGACAGAAAACTTGTGTGGTCCTGAAATTAACAACTTCCCAAATGAGGCAAGATCATTTCTCAGGGACGTCAAATCTCCTTTTGAATATTGAAAAATTTTACGTCTGGCCTGGTTTTTCCTCTGTGGTTTTGTCACCTAATTCTAATGACTTCATGGTCACAAAAACCAGGGAAGGTATATGTGTTAACCAGAGTGGGATTAGTTGTCAGAAACAACTCCAGGATTGTTATCTTACGAGTGGGATTTTCCACGTTGAGTGAGGTGGCTTAGAACAATTTCCAAAAAGAGGTTGCCTGTGCTTATAATTGGACTGCGTATTAACTGTAATTCTATTCCAGTCTATGTCTCTCAAATTAAAATCACCTCCAGCCATATGGCACAGTTAGTGCCATATTTAGAATGAAGCATTTGAATTGATTTTTTTCAAGCCTGTATGGAAAATTTAGACGAGTCCGGATTGTAGTAGGCACCAACGAAAATAGATTCCTTGTTTTCCCAATCTAATTTCAACAAAGCAGTTCAGCGTCTACGATTAAGTTCTCAAGCATTGGCGGGCTCCTTTTTATTGATTAAAATACCACCCCAACCATCTTTCCGGTCTTTGCGAAACACCTGATATTGGTCCGTAAATTTTCACATGATTTGATGTTTGGATTCAGCATGTTCAGTGGCTATCAAACTATCTGGTTGTTCGAACCTCCATAAAAACTGGAACTCGGGATTTTTCCACCGAGAGACTGGAATTGTATTTAAGATTTTGACACCTGTGGGTGGTCTAATGTCTTCTTCAATCATACAAGTCATCATCTGGCACCTGTTTTGTCAGTCTTGTTTAGCTTGGATTTTAAAGTATTTGGGCTTGTACTGAAGATGGGATCCAATTCAACTGATGGAAGTTTTTGCAGTCCTTAATTAGGTTCAGGTTTTAATCATTTAGGTGGTTTATACACCAATGTTGATCTTTGAGGAAAATTTTTCCTACCAATTATTGAATTTTGTAGAGATTGCCATTATCTTGGCCAAAAATGTTTGCCAAGGATGTCAACGATTTGTACACTCTATTGTGAATAGCAAAGAATGAGTCATTTAAGTTCAAAACATCACATCCAGGACATAACCAAGCAAAATCCCCAAGCTCATTAAGGGTGGCACACTCGCGCTACATCACCACATTTTTTGGTGTGGGTCCAATTGCCCCAACCGTCGGCAACTTAAGGGCTTTTGGGTGTCATACACCTCATCACCGCAACGGTACCAATGGAAATTTGGGTTTGCGACTCAGCTCTTTTGGTATTACTTGGGGCCGGGGTGGATTTATATCACCACACAATTTTAGCAATGTGAGCAAATTTGTAGTATGGCAAGTCTTTTGTGTTATCATCAGAAACCATATGTCTTAACATATTTATATAAGTTGTAGTTTTTGCCTCGTCTCGTTTGTTTGTTAATCACATCCGGAGCTATCAGGGGATCCTGAATCGTTTTCAATGTGGGGTGCTGGTGGTTATCGGTAGGTGTAAGGGTCGCCGATTGCCGGCCGACAAACCGTCCATTACATTAAAATGACTACGACACAAACATTTAAAGGGTGCGTCGGGGAGTGGTATACGTTTTTAATAATGCGTTGCCACAAGATTGCCAACAGCTGTTGGCCCTACATGACGAATCGGCATTGGGGGGGGGGGGTGGTCACACCACCATAACAGCCCTGCGGTACGATCCTGATTCATGACATCCAGTTTCTTCAATTTGTTTTTTTTTTTTATAACATATTCCCAAAAAAACCGCTGTTTGCCGTTTTCCTTATCAAGGAATGCCAATGAGACACACACACACTATGACATAGCATTTAATTTCTAAAATTATTTAGTTGTCTTTTCATACGTAAAGGGCCTTTGTTTTGCCTGACCAGTAGAGCCCGTGGAAGGTTTTTTTCGGGATCTTAGCTTGTAGTTAAGAACCCGATTTTTATAGGAAACGTATTCAGAATGGTGTGGGGAACTTGAAGTTTTATCGGAACAAATTAAATCTGATAAAACTAGATCCCTTTATTCAATTATCCCTGCATGCCCTAATGACCTAATTTTATATTTTCCTTGATAGGCCTCTATTTTAAAAGCTCTGTTTTGCCTAATTTGAAACTCAAAACTGTTCGCCACTCGCTCGCTCGTCTCGCTAGCCCCCGCCAACTCCACCCATCCAGAATTTATTACTTTCTTTCTGCTCCGATCAAAAAAGAGCCAATTCTCTTGCGAAAGCGTACTTGGCATGGGTTAGCGCTTATTTCTGTGCATCAATACGCAAGGTAAGCTGCGCTTTTGTTCATGCAAACAGAACGCACTGAATGGGAAATTGCATTTTTAGGCCTATTTCGTCATTTTTCTCGAAAACTAAGTGGGTGACACCTAGTTTTTATTAGTGCGCCGAAAGATACTGCATAAGGTTCTTAACATAAGTAGAAAAATCAAAAATCGTTCGATTTGTTTAATTGTCTCGCCTGAACTTTGGTTCGGCAGAGACTTAGTAGCACTTTTCTTTCTGTCTGGTCTGTCTGTCCTGTGGTCTGCTGTCTGTCTGTCTGTCCTTCTGTCTTCCTGTCTGTCTGTCCTGTCATGCTGTCGTCTGCCCTGACCGTCGTGTTCACGGGCTTGTGTACGATTTAATCTGGAGTTCCGTAAGGGCTATGAAGATTCAACTTGGTGGAAAGAAGCGGGTCCATGAGTTCTCGACCTGATTAATTTTGGGCGTAAAATACATGTGTGGTAATTAAGTATCTAATTTGCATAAGTAACGAAAATTTTCCCGCAGGCGTGTTTACAAGTTTTCTGGAGTTCCGTAAGGCGTATGACGAGGTAACTTGGTGAAGGGACGGGCTGGAGGTTCTCTAACTGATTAGATTTTGGGGTTATTTCGGGCAAATTAAGTATGCAAATGAGCTAATTAATTGCAAAAACAGCGAATTCTATAATTTGACACGTACATTGGTATACGGTAAAGTTCCTTCTGCATGAAAGCCTATCATGGTGCGCATCTTTTTTCCATTTGAGCGTGTGTGATATAAGCGGCTTAGGTATGCAATGAGCTAATTAAATATGCGTATTACTGTATCTCTGAAACCCGTCCATCTGATAGGCAAAATTCCTTTCGCTGGCTGAAAAAATACTATGGCCATGCATCTTTTGGTGAATCATAATTGGGTCAAAGTGCATGTGGGCCGATTAAAGGGGCTTTTTTGATACAATTGAATTAATTAAATATGCATCATGCTGTATCACTGAAACGGTAACTTGGATATGCAAACTTCCTTCGCTACATGAGACTTCTATGCCGTACATCTTTTGTAGGAATCACACTTGCGGTCACAGTTCAAGTGGATCCAATTAATAGGTGCATTGCTTGTGAATGGAATCTAATTAAATAGCGTAATTGCTGTATCGCATAAATGGTACATTGGATATGGCAAAATTCCTTCGCTACAATGAATACTATTATATGGTAACATCTTTTGTGTGAATAATAATTGTGGTCAAATGCTGTGGCACTTAAAGGGGCATCTTTGATTATTTTAAAATTGCAACTAATGCTAAATGCTTGGTCCATTTCAACCAAATTTTTTCTCAGGTTGTGTTCCCCCCATGGTCATGTGAAATACTACACCTTCAAAAAGACTTGATTCAGAGTTTGTTACCTTACAATAAATTAGGTCAGCTTGTGTTTATTTGGCAGTATATGGGCTGTGTGATTTGGTGGTGTACAAAAAAGGTGTACAAAACAAGAAGACTTATTCAAAAGGGGGGGGGGGGAGTACACTCACAACAAAGGTATTAACAGTCAATATATATCGCTAGATCAGTGCCCATGTTTTCCATTGAATGTTTTTCCTACTTATGGTCATTCTTTTGGTTTGCCAGCCTGTTTTACTTCTGGAAAATGTGAAACTAACGCAAACGTTGGGCATTTTTCGCCACTTTCTGGTCCCCGTAGGCGACCAATTTAAAATGTGTGGTCACATGATTTTTGCAAAAATAGTGTTTGCCAAATTGAATCAAATTTTCATTTTTTACTAAGTTTTCGTGAATTTTACGGGATTTTGCTATGACTTGTTCATGATTAATATATCTTCAATGGAAAATGTTGTGGCCCTGGGGTGGTGTCAATGAAAGAAGCAGGAAAAAAATCTAGAAATGCAAACCCTGGGGTGCTACTCCTAACCATCTCTGGGTTATGTATTATGTATGGGACATTTCAAGATTAATATCTCCCAAACGGAAGAGTTGTGACCTCTATGGTGGTATCAAATGAAAGGTGAGAAGTATAGAATACATAATCAAACCCGGGGGTGCTACTCCTAAACATCTCTTACTTGTGCTCATGTGGTGGACTTTTCAAGATTAATACTCCACAATGGGAAAAAAATGTTTGTGACCCCTAGGGTGGTGTCCAATGAAGAGTGAGGGTATACTATAGAATACTATCAAATGCAAACCCGGGGTGCTTCTCCTAAACATCTAGTTATGCTCTTGTTGAGGACATTTCTCATTATTAAATCGCCACATGGAAAATGTTGTGACCCCTGGGGTGGTGTCAAATGAAGAGCAGGATAAAGAATACTATAAAGCAAAACCAGGGTGCTACTCCTAAACTCTCTGCCTTAGCTCTGGGGGTGGGGGTTCAACTTGCAAGATCAATATCTCACAATGGAAAATGTTGTGACCCTAGGGGGTCCCAATTGAAATAGTGGGAAGTAAAATTAGTTCAGAAATTGGAGTTTATCATGGTTGCACAACTTTTTTGGGGACACCCGTGACTCGCACAGTTGCACTCTGGTGTGCTTGCTTTTTGTCTTACAATTACGCGCGAAAGCAGGCGAGACTTGTGGTTCGAGAACCGCCTTGTATTTTTGCCAGGAAAACGAAACATTTTTCGGTTTTCCCATATAGCTCTGTACAAATTTTGAAAATAATACACTTTTTGAACAGCC
This sequence comes from Ophioderma brevispina, assembly GCA_023653785.1. Taxonomy (NCBI): domain Eukaryota; kingdom Metazoa; phylum Echinodermata; class Ophiuroidea; order Amphilepidida; family Ophiodermatidae; genus Ophioderma; species Ophioderma brevispina. The sequence goes on along the minus strand of JAMKCH010010444.1, from coordinate 5,772 downwards.
TATATCTCAAAATTAAGTCGGTGACCCCCATTTTTTACTTTCAGATTTTGTCACCTACACCAATTAAAATACCATATATCCAAAAATTAAGAAATCGATTATTTCAATTATCCTCTATAACCTTAATGGCCGAATATTTTTAGGTTCGAGTGCATTGGCCAAAATCAATGCACCGCCGCTCCGTTTGACGACGAATAATGGCACAAGCCCCGCAGCGCTTCCATTTTGATCTGGTCAAACTGACGCAAGTGCATTGATTTTGCCAATGCACGAGAAACTAAAAATATACAGCATTAACCTAATTCATAAACTTATTACGACAGACAGTTTTACAAGAAAAATCTTAATATTGCATGAAATACAATGCAGTCAATTGTTCTAACGAAAAGATGCACATACCAGCCCATAAAATGACTCAATCCACCGTCGCGCGTAAACGTTCTAGCACTCCGCGTACGCTCAGTAACATACACACCGTGCATGACAATCATATGCATGGTTTTTGTCCAATCAATTTTCCTCTCTCATGCACCAGATGGGAGGAGGAGATAACATCCATACAACTTTAACCCACTCAAGCCGAAGTCCTGGAACACCATCAACAAGCTCAGCCGGTCGTAGCTGTCCAGCCAAGCAGTGTCCGTCCTCTTCAAACTCCATCGCTTCAGTACTTGGCACAATGGCAAGTGGCAAGACCACACTCCACAGGCGAAAGACCACTCTCGTGCTGTTAAGGCAGAGATTAAACAGCTTCTCCAAACCTCTCCACCGTCAAGCCCCATGTCCAATCCATTCACCTACGATGAGGTCACCGAAGCAATTAAAGGTCTCAAGAATGGGAAAGCTCCTGGTAATGAACAACATCATACAAGAATTTCTTGAAGAATATGGCAACCGAAGCTGTGCGATGCTCCAAATCTTCCTTTCTACTTGCACGGGAGCGTCGGCTGTTCCCTCCGGGTGGAATACTTCAAAGGTCATTGCAATCCTTAAGCCAGAACCAGCAAATGACCCCAAGGGTTGTTTACAGCCCATCTCGCTACTATCTCACATCTATAATCTGCTTGAAGGACTGATACTCGGTAGGATGAATGATCCCGTCGAGCAAATTTTACCCCGCACCCAAGCTGGATTTCGAAGAGTTACATCACAACTGACCAGATAGCAAGACTCGTAAATGACATCGAGACAGCCTCCAGAAGAAGCAGAATTTTTTGGAGTAAAAGTCTTCATGACTAACTGCGGGTACGAGACAGTCTGGCACCGAGGTCTCTACCTCAAGCTACTCAAAATCTTCCCTGATTTCCAGCTGTCAAGTTCATTATGCTGCTCTCCAAGCCAGATCTTTCGTCCTTGGAGAACATCAAATGGGCAACGCAATAGTAGCGCAACCTTCGGAATGGTGTCCCACAAGGTTCGGTCCTGCCCCAGTCTCTTTCAACATCTTACGTCCAGATATGCCGAAATGTAATTGGTGTTCGCAGTACTCTACGCAGACTACACGACTGCCCTTGGAATGCTGCTGATTCCTTTGAGTCCTTAGAAACAGTGGTGCAGAAGACCTAATCACTGTAATCCATCTTCCACCGATGGCCTTGAAACTCAGCAAACCCAAGACCGTAGGCTCTGTTTTCCACCTTGCAAATTCGTTTCTCAAAAGAGAACTAAACATCACTCTAGATGGAGAAAAACTGTCACTGACCCAACACCGCAGTACCTTGGCGTCACAATGACCGCAGCCTTACTTTCACTCAACACAACAAAGCAGTCCTGCCAGACGCAGTCTCGTGTCCACCTCCTCAGAATGCTCGCAGGAACTTGGATGGGTTGCATCCTTGACCCCTTACATACTCAACCTGTTGCCTTGGGCAACTCCACTTCCTGATACGCTGCACCAGTATGGAGTCACATGCGTACATTCACCCAAGATGATGTCGTCATATGATGAATGAGACTTGTTAGTGGTTGCCTTTGGCGACGCCTGTAGAAAACCTTCCAATTCTGTCTGCATAGCTCCTGCAAAACCTTAGTAGGTAACCTTCAGATGATCAACTCGCCAATAAATGTGATGAACCTGTTAGTCTATCCCCCACCAACACCCTTTGAGTATCAGAGAATTCCACGAATCACTTTGCTACCCAATCCATACGACTGCCGTCATAAAAAAACACAAAGAAAAAGGTATCCCTATCCGACATCTTGATCAATGAAGATGGTATGAGCAATGGTCATCCTCCTACTTGAACCTAAAGCAGTTTTGGACAGCCCATCGAGCAAGCCCAAGGCCTGTGACCTTGATAGGAACGCATGGGTCAACCTCAACAGACAAAGAACTGGCGTTGGGTCGTACAAAGAACTCCTTCACAAGATCGGAGTAGAACCATCACCAAACTTCGATTGGTGGAGAGGGCCACAAACCATTAGCCCACATCATAGATGACTGCGATGTTTACAGTCCCCAAGAGGAATTCCAGGCCTAAAAAAAAAAAAAATTCAATCCTGGATGATGCAACTATCAGCTGGCTAAAGACCGATCTTCCACTGTGATTTTGGACTTGCACACACGAACTTCCTCTTCTCATAATAAACGGTTTATGAATCCCAACTAATCCATCTTTCACTTGCCTGAGTCAATATCTTAAACAAGACTAAAGTACAATGCCTGAAGCCCGGTCTGAATTCCTTTGAATTGTGTCGCAAAACATCTAAATACACTGTAAGGGATGTGAACACTTGCTTTTCTGAACGATCATGGGTACCCGACAATAAGAGGAGTGACGGTACCGGTCTGCCCCCTCCCCTGGAACTCTTCCTGTTTTTACAGAATGTAACATCCAAATTTTTTTCAACTCGTGGAAGTGATTTCATATGGTCTTTTTTATATGGCAATTTTTTTTCATGCCATTATGTCCCTTTAATAAATAAGTATTACTCTATGTGTTATGGGGCTTAAAAAACACCTTGTAAAATTCACATTTCTTAGCTCTTCACTCAAAACTATTGAATTATCGGTTGAAAACTTTACAGATAGGGTTTTGGGTCAAGGCCATTCTATCATAATGAAAACTTTTACTACTTAAATTGGGCCACCCTTTAAACACTTTATTAACAAAATTCATGGAACACTTTAGATATTGGTTAAAAACTACTTTCTAAAATTTGGATACTACAGGGTCTGTCCCTTGGCTAAAATAATTTATTTTCAAAAAAAGTTCTTTTTTAACCCTAACCCGGACCGGGTGGTTTTGCCTAACATCGGCCCAAATGCACGAATCCAACTATTTTTATTTTTACGGCCCCATGCAATGGAAACAAATTTTTGCGTTTCATTGTCATCTCGGAGGTTTTTCCCGGACAAAATAATTAGCGTACAGTTGTTACGGCCCAGATGCCCAAACCGATGAACATCGCGTCATTTTCCCGTAAGACACCCAGATGGCAAAGAGAAGCATCGCGTCATTTCCAGGAAAGACGTCCCAGATGCAACGAGGGAACTCGCGTCATGTTCGGAAAGGCATCCCAAGTGCAATTAGTGCAACGCGTGCGAATGCAATGAGAAGCCTTTCGCCTTCTCGGGCAAACGTCCGAAATGCAATAAAAGCATCGCATCATTTTCCGAATGACGTCCCAGATGCAATGAGGCACATCGCATCATTCCGGAAGACGTCCCAGATGCAACGAGGAACATCGCGTCATTTTCTGGGAAGACCTCCCAGATGCAACGAGAACATCCGTCAATTTTCCGGGAAAGACGTGCTAGGTGCAATGAGGTCAATGAGAGTCAAATGCGCGACAAAAAATATTTTGGTTGACGGCCGAGATGCAACGAGAAACATTTTTCCGACCGGTACCACGTTTCGTTGCACCTCATTGTCCATGGTGGGGGTTAGGGTTAATCAAGAAAAACACAAGTAACTAAACTACCATTTGAAATTTGGAAATATGTGCATTGAAGGATATTCTTATGAACCAAGATTTAATGAATTGGTTGAGTAAATGTATTTTTGTAGCAATTTTTCTGTGGGAACATAATAGCCTATAATCTTACCTTAGAAACAAAGATAATAATGTTAAGTGGGCTTTGTTTTCTTTTCAAAACTTAAACAAAACACCTTTGAAATGTAAACATCCAAAATGTTAAAGAGAAAACAAAAAATTCAGCTACCGGTAATACCTTTTTGTAAAATGTGTTTTTGTCAGACTTGAAAAGGATGACAGGAATTTAACTGATAATTAAGTGAGCAGCCTATGATTTTATAATAACTGCATTTTGATGCATCTAATGCACAAGGCCCACAGCAATGAGTGTATTACACAGGCATTAAAATTCAGTGTAAGTGCATTGAGTCATCACATTTCCTCAAGTAAATATGCAGTTATTAACCTAATTTGTACATGACCGAATAATTTCAACAACAAAAATCTTTGTGATAAACAATAAGATCTACTGTTTTGAGTGTCATTAAAACATGAGTAGAAACAAATTTACCCAGCAAGAAAATGAGTCGGTCCTAAATAGTGATGCTCATGCATCACATCACACATGCATTGACAAAATCTGTAAGATCACGTTCCAATTTGGCAGTGTGAACAGATTGCACACACTCCTTTAGTCATGAGGGGAATATCCCTGTAGGGGGCTTGAATTACTTCAGCTCATGCCCTCCTCCCAGTTTCACTGTCATTGCTTCTCTGGAAAAGGATCAGCGGGGGCATGGCCCCTCCACTTTTGAAAGTGGAGGGGTCTGCATCTGCCTCACAAGTTTCTAGATCATCAAACCACCGAAAAGCTAGTTCATGCTTTTGTTACATGTCACCTTGATAACTGTAACAGCCTCCTTCATGGACTTCCTGACTCTCAAATCGCTAAATTACAACACATACAAAATTCTGCTGCAAGGCTTGTAACTCTTACTCGATCCCGTGATCATATTTCTCCAGTTCTTCAAGATTTGCACTGGCTACCTGTTAAATTCCGCATTATCTACAAGATTCTTCTTCTCACATACAAGTGTATTCATGGCTGTGCTCCTCTCTCTACCTTCAAGAACTTCTTCACATTTACAAACCCTCTAGAAATCTTCGTTCAAACTCGCAATCATTACTTGTTACTGAACCTTTCAACACAAAATCATATGGCCAGCGTACTTTCTCTGTTGCTGCACCTACCTTAGCTTCCACTGCATGTCAAGACTGCAAACTCGTTGATCAAGTTTAAATCATATCTTAAGACTCATTTATTTGAAATTGTCTATAATGCTAACCTGTAATCTATGTTGTTTTGCTATGTATTTCTCTTTCTGTGTTCTTTCTCCAGCGCATTGGGACTTTGTGTGTAATGCGCTATATAAGAATGGTTATATTATTATTATTATTATTATAGGGCTTATCATAGCTGCACAAGAAAACAACAGTAAAGTATTGAAAATTGGTCAGATAAGGTGCACTCTGGCCCCTGCACTTCAAAAATCATTCTGCCGCCGCTGAAAAGGATATGGCAAGATGTTGATCATTGACCTTTGTAAAATTACATTTGTTCACCCATGATAGACCCAGTCACCCAGGGGTGTACCCCAGAGCTCCTGAATGATGTGGGTAGACAAAGTAGCTTGTGCTCTCCTAATATTGCTCAGATTTCACTGCAATTGCTCCTCTGGAGAAAAAAAATAGGGAAAAATGTGGACATTTTGTGTGCAACATTGATTTTTTTTTACATTTCTCCAAAAATCTCCACCCTTTGATGGATAGGCGAACACCCTAGATATCTATCAC
>JAMKCH010010443.1:0-28728 GCA_023653785.1 Ophioderma brevispina | reverse complement strand
GGGTGACTGTGGGTAGTATACCGTCCCAAGTTATCAATACTCAATACCAGTTGAATTTGATCAGCAACAAAAAATCTTGAAACTAATTTTCCTCACTACTGCAGTAGCCTATTATATACTGGCAAAAATTTGCAGCATGGAAGGGGCGTTGGAAACTCGCCTTAATCTGCACTGTGCGTGTGGCTGTGAGCAAACTGAAAGCAGAACCAGTTTGCCGCCACGAATAACGCGACATCAAACAACTCCGTGTTCCGCGGCCATGTCCTCTCATCATGATCAGACTTGGCCATGATTGGGTCGTCATGATATGACTACAAATGGTGTTTCACTCTTGTGATGAAGTTGTATCTTCAACAGTTCTTGCCTACGCTAGCAATATATTGTATTATTGTTACCACTGTGGTATTAATTCTTGACCAGGGAACAAAATCAATGCCTTGACTTTGTTTTCCCTACTAATAAGATTAATTCTTGAAACGAAAAAAAGCTTAAAAAATTCCGTTTTGTGCAGGATGAAAATTATTTTTTATATTTGTTGAGCAAAAAACAATATTTATAATTTATGATTGAGCCTTTAATTCAGTTTTATTTATAATTACCGACATAATCCTAGTTGTACATCTATACCGTCCATTTAGTGTTAGTTCACTAATTTCATTCATTCTCGCCTATATTAAGCGTTCTTTTTTCAAGATCAAGCCCTTGATTTTTTCTCTAAACTCTTTACCAACCTCACTGTTGGGCCAAGAGCTATACGCAATGCGTCAATATATTGTCTGTTGCGGAGTTGTGAAACCCTATTGCGCATGGACATCGTAAACACGATCAAGTCTAGATTTGTTGAGCTTCCTACAATATCAGAAGTTGTTTATTATTCCAAGTAATTTTTAAAATATCAGCACAAAAACATTATCATAGGTTTAATGTTAGAAAACAAGTACATAAAAAATGAATTTGCGGGAAAACAAAATTATACAACAGAATGGAGAATTAAATAATTAATTTTGTATCGGACTATAAATGTGAAAACTTCCAATATACACATTTTAAAGATGGCCAAGCTCTGTCTGGTACCCGTCAATTTATAACTCAGATAGAGTTAATGGTAAGAACGAAAAGGGGGATCAAAGGAGGGATCGGTATTTTTTAAACCTGTCAGACTATAGATTTTCAATAGCTGTAAATATGTACATACGCGTTTGTCTATAAGAGCTTCGCTTCGCGCTCGCTTTATAATTATTAGGACAACAATAAAGCAATAATGAGGTATTAGGAAACAGTTTTCTACAAGTTTTGAGTTAGAATTGTAATAAAGGCAAAATGGTAGCTATACTTCAGTGCCTTCAATTTCTTTCATTTTGCGCCAGTTATTTACGCCCAAACATCCTCGGTTAAGACACTGGACATAACTGCACAATTCCGTTACAAATCTACGAATATGCCATTTGAATGGATTTGTAAGTCAAGGGAGTAAAATGCCAAGTTTTAAAAATGCGTAATGGACCCCGTAATAGCTTTATACTAATGCTCTGACCTAGTACACGACCACAACCACAATATGGAGTGCGGAAGAGGTGTGTACGGCGATCACTGTGACCCGGGGGCATGAGACGGGGGCCATGGAATGTAGAGAATTCGATTCAAAGGTTCTCCCGTTGCCGGCCAGAGCTATACCCAAAGCAATGTTTCAATCTACGATCAAGAAAAACTTGCAAGAATTCTCGACTACTTGGCCTAAACTGACAGTAAATTAGCTGGCCGCGGCGATTATTGTATGTGTGGGTGTGTGGTGGAAGGGCCATTGACTGAGGCTAGCCGAGGTTGCTCACTACATCCGCTAGCTACGATATCCCATGTTATTTGCGTTAGGAGAAAAAGGGTAATGTAATTTTAGTAGTATGGAATTGCAATACGTGGTTTAAATCTGTGTGAAAATTTCATTTCGCACAATAAACCAATCATTGTCATGGTTGCAATGAATGGGCGGGCGCGTGTTGTACAAGACCCCAGTCAGTGACACTTGACAGTGTAGTCTGCCTTGCTTAGCACATGCCATGATAAATACGATCGTAAGTAACACGGAATCTGACATGTCAATGCATCTCTGCTTGTAATTATGTTTCTAATGCTTGCGCCACTGACCCTGACATATTTGTAGGGACTTGGGAGTAAGGTGTTTTAAACTTTTTCATTTGAGTAATTAATAACCATTTTGTTGCATTCAACAGACTGTGCTGCACGATATTAAAACATTCATCGGGCGGCTGCCACTTGGTCCACCACGGCTGTTAGAACGCATGCGCAAAAGTTCAGGCTAAGATGTGTGGTGGTGCCCGGTAGTCTCAACCCCGTAATCATCGAATAGTCCAACCCCCCATGCCTTTTGCTTTAATTGCCGTGTTCAAAGGAATTAACATAGCTGACGGTGGGTAGTAACACAAAAGCTCATCCGCGATTTCCTAATGATCTGATTACGAATTTTACATAACGCGCGGATGGTTCTCAAAGTTGTAATCATCGTCGGCCGTGCCCATACCTCAAGAGAGAAATTTCTTTGCTATTGGTTTTTTGTCAATAAAATTTAAAGGGAAACTGGAGGAGTGTTGATATGAATTTCTCTCAATTTGCACATGATGGTTGTAGAGCATCGACCGAGAAAGTTTTGAAGGTAGTTGGACAAACTTGTAATAAAAAGACAAAAAATATGTTTTGAACTTAATCGTATATAATTGTCCTCATAGAAAAGCGTGCTTTGATTTCTGTATCGTGCCGACAGAAAATTTAAAAAATCATCATCTTAATGATCGTATTACACAACGACGGGCCCGTACCCGTATTCGGTTTATCACTTCAGGTGCGATCTAATATACATCGGTAAGCATTCGAAATACAAAAAAACCGAGTTCGAAAAAAAATTGGCGCTTCTTTCTGGAAATGTCCTCGTGTCTCTTTAACGTGATTATTCCTCATTTGCAAATTTGACATTAGTTATATGTGCTTTTGTTATTTCAGCACATTCTTTTTTATTGATACTAGACATATCCTTGAAAAAGCTTATTCTCGAAATTTGAGCTGATCCCGATCTTGTGGTTTGTGTTATGAGCAAATGCGGTTTCCCACGGTCCCTAGGCTACTGGCAGTAATTTCTGTCCGTTTGCAGACAGAACAGAAATACAAATTGCGAATGTCTTACAGATGCGACCGATTTTGCACGTAAGATTGGGGACACGTGAATTACTAGATACTAAGGCTAACGGTTCAGATGATATAAAAATCTCAACATTTTGTTAGGTAAGTCGAGGGACTGAGATGCGGATCACGAAATGCCCTTATAGCCCTTTCCTTAAAGGTTCCAGGAAATGCAATAGAATTGAGTGGTTTGTGTCAAGTCTACAAGGAGGGACCAGAAAGCATTCAATATTTGGGTTGTTGATGACATCATTTGTGGTATCATTGATCTTTCAGAGAGTAATAGAAAAGTCCAGTGACGGTTATGAATCTATTATGACACTGACCGGAAAATCAATAGTTTTCTAATGAGGTCACTGGTATGTCTGGTTCTTTTTTCTAGGCCTCTATTTATTGAATGGAAATGTCCCATAAAGATGGAGTCGGTTTATCATCGCTCATTTGCTGGGACCTTTAAACACTAATTTCCATCTCAAAATATTACCTCCGTCCAAACATCAGGTATGTCGGAAAACCAACCCAGCTGTGCACCATGTGAACATTAGCATACCCTTGAGCGTTGTGAAAGCAAAGACTACCTTCAGAGCAACAGCGCCGAGGATTACTATAATGCCTTGAGCGGTTAGATGGATTACTTTGAGCACGGGTTTGTCGAGCATGGGCAGGAGTCTAAACGCGTATACCTGATTAAAATAAAGAGTAGTTTCAGCGTGTCGTAACTTTACCTTTATACTACTAAACGTCGAAATAGAAGGTTGGAAGTGAGAGAAAGAACGGTGTGAGCAGCTACACGTGCCTACTATCTTGGAAAAAATCGTTGGAACACTTGTGTTAGTTTTTGAAAATTTCCCCCGTTCTCCGAAACAATGTTGTAATGGTCATGTCGTCCGCAGCCTTGGCACATACCGCAACATTGAGATGATGGTGATGGGGTGGGGAAGGGAATTAAGGTCGAATGGAAGGATCAAGCTTGCAATTGAACTGTGACTTTGGGTTAGGGACCTACGGATTGTGATCACGGCGAGCATTTAATACATCGTGTTAAGTGTTCCAACTAATTTGTTTCCAAGATTTTTAGGTCCCAGCCTAGGTCAAATGCTGAAAATCGAAGACACAACTAAAAGAAGAAGTTATGATGAATCAAATGCAGGTGAACTTTGGAAGATACAAAAACATCAGAGAAATGTTACTCCGAAGAATATCATTCAACCAATGCATTTTTACAACTATAACCTACGGATCACAAATATGGTTTCTGACAAAGGGACTAAAAAGAAGCCAACAACCACTCAGCAAGATAGACAAGGAACACGTTAATCTGACATAGTTATCATAAAGTGAAACTACAGAAATAAAAGTTAAAACTAAAGGGATAAGCAGCGATTTGCTAATCAGGAGGAATATCGGGGAATGAATATAAAACTCATGTATGGACAGGCCCGAACCAGGATTTGTTAAGGGAGGGGGGGGGGATTTTTTAAAGGGGGATTTCCTCCAAAAAAGATTTTTTGCCGGACGGAATTTTATCCTTTTTTGGCCCAAAAACCCATAGAAACGTAAGTTTTTGCTGCTCCGCTCGCAAAACTATTTCTGCGCCCTTTAGCCTTTTTGTAAGGTGTTTTTTAGTGCTACACATTTGAGTCGCAAGACAACATGTCAATTCGCAGGAGGCGGTATACTCACATAAAAGTTAACTACTTAGTTTCCAGGTAGACAAGGATGATATTTATAATCTTTCACTGGAGAGGGCCAGCGTACGCAGGTGTTGAAAATAATTTGGATCTTTAGTAAAAGCACTTGCGATTCAGCTTTATATGGCTAGGTTTCATAACGGTTTTAGACTTTTGGGCAAATACCAAATATCAAGGACCCTTGGACTATTATTTAAAATAGGTAAATAGGAGTTGCAATTGTAATCATTGGTGTGTACCAAATTAAACAACAGACCTGACCTCTCTGTGGCCCTATGTTGCTCTTTACAATGAGAAAACTAGTCCAATGGCAGTAGTAGACTCTAGTACAGTAAAAAATACTTACCAAATACGTTGAGAAGCCCCATTCCAAGTAGCATCAACAAGGGATGCCAATTAAACTGCTTTAATGAACCATCCCAGGCGAAGCCAGCCAAGTGCCATCTTTTGTCCAGATATCAGAGACACGATGGTAAACAATAGCTAAGACCTTGCGACAAGATGACCAATGGTGATGAATAGGCGCTTCATGACGATAATTAAATTTCTAATTAGAAAAGAAAAGAGCAATTTAACCTTTATACAATAGTATTATATTGATGGTTTAAACTACAAATGTTAAACATACTAGCTGTCAAAATGTTTAAATTTGCCTATGACGTTCTTTCTTTGTTTGTCATGTTGATATTTCTCGAATCACAATTGTATGTACGGTACACTATATTGCGTGCAAAAAAATATGGGATTGTGTGAAAAAAATAATAACAGGTTTGACAAATAGACAAAATTAATTGAACAATGGCAATACATTACATGTGTACAAAACGCAGAAAATCAGTCATAAAAATAAAAGCAATAGCGTTTAGAACATTGGAGCAATTATCATATTTTTTACACTTATTCCACCTATTTAGAATAACAATGTTCTAGTATTACATTGCTTACTTTGTGCAACATTTCTTTTTTCTTAAGGAGAACTTGTACTAGAATAATTTTATATAATATCACTATAAAATAATTATTGAACACATATCGAGTGGTTTCATGGAAAAACGGAATTATTAAAGAATAAAAAATTAAAAGATTTTGTCTGACCATGCGCTATTTGAAATTCGCGCTAGTGTACATGTATATGGGACGGCCATGTGTCGTGTTATGCGATAAGGACGGCACAGCTTCATACACCTTCACACGTGGACGCTTTCATAATGTGTATTTCCTATGGCATGTATGACGCAAACGTGCCGGCCGTATCGCATAACACGGTATACACAGCGCGGTTTTTTTTTAAATAACGCACGGTCAGACTAGATGGTTTGAAAATCCATTTTTTTTTAAGGTTAAAATAATTTTGCTTTTCCATGAACCACTCTTATGTACAATAATTATTTCGAGAAATATATTGTTTAAGATCATTCGTTGTACGGGTTCTCTTTAATCTTTTCGGCAGTCCGTTAATTTTGTTTACGTTTAAGAATGTCTTTAGATAACACATACACAATTTGCGCGCCATGTAGGTTTATATTGTTGTTTCATTCCACTTTCTTAAAAATGCAATAATGTTATCATAACTTGTGTTTCAGTTATAATTATAGGGGTTTTTCATTTGCCCACGAAAAATCGAAGAAGTTTGGATATAGTAGGCCTATACCAAGTTACAACCCCTCAAACATTGCCGTTGCCCCCGCCCCCCCCACCGGGCCCATTGTGGGTCTGCTGTGTGGGTAACGCCCTGGGCTATAGTGGGCATGGGTTTTATGTGGGATATCCTAATGGGGCCCATGTGGGTTTGTTAAATGGGTTACCATGATGGGCTTATGCCTCATGGGGCCAGTGGGTTGTGTATGGGGCATGGTTGACATGGGTATCATGTGGGGTATTCCTGATGGGCCCCATGTAGGCAACCCATTATGGGTTGTTTATTGGGCTTAATTGTGTCGGTCCCATGTGGGATTAATATGGGCACCCTTCATTGGTTTTACCCAAGTAATGGTCAGTGGGGCCCAATTGGGTTTTCACGTGGGGTACATGGGCTTACGTGGGCATGGGAATTACATGGGCTTTCTAAATGGGCCTAGTGTAGTTGTTCACGGGGTAACTGATAGGCTTCTTGACTTGGGCTTTAAGTGGGTTTTCCCAAATGGGGCCATTGTAGGTTTCAATGGGTCGTCAATGATGAGTTTTAATTGGGCTTTAAGTGGGGTTCCTAAAGGGGGCCATGTAGGTTTTCAATTGCCAGCTGAGTATTGAATCATATGCAAGGATGGGAATTTTCAGGGCTGCCCATTTTGAACCCAGTTGTGGGTAAAATGTTTTATTTTCCATACTTTGTATCAAATATTATATAACTATTATAATAGGTCAACTAACTCATCCCTGTCGATCTGAAGAGCCATACGTACAAGTTAATCTTGTTAACTTCAACAATCCTTTAAATAATCTAATTGATGTCAATTGTCGAAGTACAAGTGGTCGACTGGATAGCGCATTAGACTTAAGATCAGGGTCCCCCGGTTCGAATCCACCAAGGGTAAGGTAATACGTATTTGTACCATGTTAGTATGAGATGCAAGTGATGCCTAATGATAGTTGGAATATTATTATTAAAACAATATCCAACTGTACTAGAACTCTTTTTTTCTAATTAAAGCATTAATTAGCCGTTAACATGCATGCGATTTGTACCTGGCCCCATAAGGGCCCCATAAAGTACCCATCTACGGCCCAAGTAGATAACCCACTGGGGACCATCATGGTTCCCGACGACAAAAAAAGAGGGCCCCACATGGGCTGCCAATTTGGGGCCCAGAAACTTGGCCCATGCAGGACCCATATTGGACCCTTGCCTCAATGTTGGAGGGGAATTTGTGTTTTAATTTTTTTTTTTTTTGCTTCTTGCTTTTCTATTTACTTTCAATTTATTTCAATCTTCTGTATAATACTTTATAATGAGTGTGTTTAGTGTTAACTTGTCATACGGGTTTACGTTGCCTCGGAATGTTGCAAATTACGATTATTGGTTATTATCGGTTCAATTTTGCGCTCATTTTGTATTATCAAAATGATTATAATTAGGTCTTTTCTGTTCTCTGGCGTAGTGCGATGTCAAACCACTTCCTTGTCAAGGGAAGCGGAAGCATCACAATTGCCTGAATCTTCAAAAATGTCAAAGTTACCTCAATCTTCTACAAAATAGTCCTAATAAATATCGTTTTGACTAGTCAGTCAAAATGTCTTATACAGGGCCCTTTTACAAATATTAGCATGGGATGCATTGTAGGTAGTACAAACTATACATTTTTTAATCCTTGTAACAAGACGAACACTTTGGAACACTTTTTAGAGCAATCCAATCATTTTTTTTTAATTTTACCCCTGTATTACGGATTGTTCCCCCCTCCTGGATTCCACCCACACTTTCGCGAGGGGCACTCCCGTTAAATTTATTTATTAACCTTCAAATTAACCTTCAAGAAAGACAAATCCACTGAGAAATACTACTCTGCTGTCAACGGTCACGGAATTGCTCCAGATAACGAAACTATTCTCTTCTAGGACTGTATCTTGACATTTCGTAATCTTTGGCCTTTTCCGGAGGAATAGTATAATTCGAAAATTAAATCTTGTCCCGTATAAACTCTCAGAAATCGGTCGGGAAGTTTTCTCCAAAAGTGTGGAAATCTGCAGTGAGCTGAAAATCTGGTTTCCTGAAATAGGCCTTATAAATTCTTAAGTAAATCCACTCCCCGCAAATGCTTTCGAAGCTATGATTTAGTTTGTAATTCCAAGATAAAGGTATATCCAGCATATCCATTGGGACAACAAGACACCCGGACAACGAGACACGCACATGCATTTGCTACATGAGCAATGGAAACAGCAGTACTAACCGAATGCTGCATTCCTACAATACAATGATACAGGTGTGTGCTAAAGCAACTCAGTTTCATTAAAGGTTTGAGCAATGGAATCCCAAGTTTGAATGTTTTGCATGCCAAAATAAAGCGAAAAATCAAGAAAACAGGTGCCGGTGTCAATCAACAAAGTGAACAATTTAAGTGATTAATAGTGCAAAACAAAAGCCACCCAATGGTATGGCCAAAAAACGCTTTTGTGTTTACTTTTTGGTAATCATTTACTAAATAAAACATGCACAATAAACCTAAATATGTCCAATTAAGGTGATATATGACTCCACTGCTAAACCCCTTTATCGCTTGCTTGATTTTACAGTTTATGCAGTATTGACTAATCGATCAATATAATGTACGCATCTTCAGGGATACAAATAAGAAGTGTGCAAGAATTTCGTATGTTGAAAGATTAGCGTTACGAATCTACAGTTATACAAATAGCAGGTGTGTAACAATTGCTTATAAGTATGCTATAAAACATGGAAACGAATCTACAGGTACACATAATCACTGCTGCGTAATTGCTGTGTACAATGGTTATTAAAATGCAATGGTTTAAGTCGGAGAAAGCTCTCAAGTTAATTGATCCGTGGCGATCCCATCCCCTCTCTGCGCTCGGGGATTCGGAGCATGAACATCAACACTTGTGTGCTTTCTCCTTGCCAGTACTGCGAGAGCAAGAAAACCGTAGCCGTTTTGGTTTTGTAAATGTTTGCAAATTTGTAAGCCCAGTGAAAATTCTTGACACTAGGGATGAATTCATACTTCATCGCCAACCAATACCTTGAATTCGCTGGTGTAATGCACGTTAGAATAGACCGTTTCCAGGTCAACTGGCTCACGCGAACTTTGAGGAGCCACTGATCACATTGTTCACAACACAGAAACCTATGGCATATCATACTTCAGAACGCAGATGTATGACCCAAGGTGCTTGAACCTAAACCAATGGTCTACTAACCGTCCTACTATGCCATAGTCTTTTGTGTGAAAAGGTAATAACATATATTTAGAAGCTAGGGCGAAATATTTTTAAAGCGTTCTTCCACTTTATACATTTGATTAGCTTATTTTTTTGAATCACGTCGTTAAGATGACTGATTAAAAAAGACGAGCGTAATGTTACGGGATTTCCGTAACCTGCCCATCTGACACACTTTTTTTTGACACACTTAATGAATCGTAAACCCTTCACAGAATCCATCCCAACGTTTTTCTTACGGGGGTTTTTTTTCCGAAATGTTTGTCAGAAAAAATGTGTCAGATGGGTCAGGTTACAAAAACACAATAGTTTCTTTCTGCATTTTTGACAGCACATACCATATTGTCATTAACCTAAATTGTTGCTTCCAATGCAATGGTTCTGTCTCCAATGGCACCAATGGCTCTGAGTTGCATGCTTAAACTACACACTTGGTCACATCTCATATCTGATTTCCTGTTTATTGGCTTTTGATATTAGTTCTCCATATAGTGATTTGATTTAATAATCAGATCATATTTCTTTTATATCAATTGATGATTAAGACATGGGGGGGGGGGGGGGGGGCCGGGCGAACAAGAGCCATCGCTCTTTTTCCGTAATTTTTTTATTCTTGCTTTTCCTGTCTTTCCCGCTACTGTCGTGAAGTGTTTTGTGATCTATTGTTGTTTGTTAGTTAGTTAAACGCAAAGTTTTAAATCCGTTTGTGCCCACGTCACAGGGGTGGCCGGATTTAACGCTCACACTCAGCAATACTGCTGTGTGTGTGGTGAGGATTTAATTGGAGCAAAAGATAATTGACCGGATACCCTTCCTGACGCCAATCCACAGTTTTGGCGGTGGGCCTAGCCTTTGGCACATGCCCACCCATACAAGGCAGAATTGCTGGATGGCCGCCAAACTCGCAAGAGCGGACGCCCTTGTAGGTAGTGGATGCTTCTTTTTCATCTAGCAGGGTAACCAGCTACCCTCCTCATCAGTTTCCTTAGAAATTCGATGGGGTGATGGTTTAACCGCTGACAACTCGGCCCTGAGACAGGTAATAATTGTACTAGGGATCACCTAGCCGGCACTATAAGGACCCTGACTGACCAGCGATACAGTACACTTTTTCCGTGTCTCATTATATATTAACATTTTCTAGTAGTTTTATACTTGGCTTATTTTCAGAGGTTAACTTAGATTGAACTCGATTTTCTATGAGCTTTGGTAATGTGCAATTTCCACAGCTCTTCGTTCACATGTTTCCTAACTTTAATAGTCTTATATATTTTCATGTTAATTGACTGATTTCGTTAATTGTACGTTGGCAATGTATTGGTGACCTTTAATTTTTATCTCCCCTTTGATATTAGCATATTTGTGTGTTGATGTGGGTTATGTGTGGGTGTGTTTTTGTGTTGAGGTGTATGTGTGTTTGTATGTGGTGTGTGTGTGAGTGTGTGCTGTTATTAGAGGTTTGCTACCTCTAAGGTCACTGTCCGTTTTGAAGATAGCCATCCATTATAGAAAATATATTAATAATTATTAATGTCAAACAAAATACTCCTATTATTTTGTTCGAGCAAGAACGCATTCGTTATAATAGGCATTTACTTGATCCACCCTGTCAAAACATATTTTAGAGAAAGATTTTCATGATCCCATATTTATTCATAATTTGTCCATTTATTTGTTGCTGATCCGAAAAGATCCATTGATTGGAAGTCATAATTCATAGCTTAAAGCTTGAGGAGTATGTTTAATGAGAATAAACAAAACTGAACCTTGGGTTTATGGGAGTGAGTTAATGGTGAGATACAATTCAAAAATAGAAAATTTATTATGACTGTCTAAAAGGAGCGTTGGGAAGCTAATAATCAATCTCAATAACTTTGGATGAGATTCATCGTGAAAATGACTTAGAAGTTTTGGACTAAAATGTAATTGATGGTAGGTATTATTTTACGTTCAAGAATTAGATGGCGAGACAGTAGAAAAGATAACATATACAATACTACATGGTTAGAGAATAGGGCACACTAGTTTTCCGAGTACTAGCTCCGGGCCTACCACCCCGAACCCAAGGGTAAGGGTGACAGGCCCGTAGCCACTAGCCGTACCAAGGGAAAATAGGTTGCCCTATTTCCCCGTATATACCATGTAGTATTTGTTTTTTATTACACCTCACTGTGGCTCTGGGGACGAGGGTTTGTACGGAAAATGTAAGGGAAATAATCCAATCTATTTCCCTACGGCGGTCCGGTAATACGTAAATCCTGGTTTCTAAAATTGAAAAAAAATTGGCTTAAATATTGACCAGTGTTTGAAAATTCTCAAATGGAAGATATATCGAAAGGCATTGTGGGAAAAATGGATTCGACCGTAGCGATTGCGTTTTCGACTTTCCGTGTCTGCAGCACCGAAGTACCCTACAAAAACAGTCAATTTTCTCGCTAGAGTTCGATAGGTTCAGACCCACTTACGATACTCTTCAAAACAACAAGTAACGGACCAGCTGATGCAAAACACTCCATAGACCCCATCGAAGACCAAAGAGGTTCTATATAGAGAAGATGCAAACGTTTACGTAATCTTTAGAAATTCACCGTCTCGCATGTTTTTGCCGACCACAAGAAACCTAGAGTACCAACAATAGAAGCAATGGCTGCCTCCGCTTCTTCCACATACTGTGGGTGCCGCTTTGCATATAACACTATCCGTAGTGCATACCAATTAATGTATGTGTTAGAGGTGGCCAGGTAATAATAAGTTGTACCTGGATCATTGTGCTCAGATACTTTTTTTCTCATAATGCTATGCGCGCGTAGGTGAAAAGAGGTATTCATTGAGGCGGTTTATTTAAATCAAGACGACTGATGTGGCATTTCATTCGTTTTTGTGGCCATGGGTAGGACAAAATTTAACCACCCAATAGCACCCAACACTCACAACTGATATTTTGGCGGATTGTTTGTATCGAAATAACATTATGTGTGTATACCAAGCCCCAAACTGATAATTAGTCCGTGCAATATTCAAAATGTCGCGCCCAGCACGGACGACTGGTTTTGAATGCGTTTCACCCCCTTGGCTATGCGGTAACTGATAACGTTAATCTCTGCGCGCAGTACCAATTTAGATACTGTCTTTCGCAGTCTGTGACACTACTACACTCGGGAAATACTTACCGTACCGCCTGTACTATTTGCCTAGGGAAATTAGCATCGCGTAAAGGAATCAGCCCTGAAATGCAGATTTTGTTCATGCATATTCCGTGATGTAATCATACTTTTTTGGGGGTGGTTTAGATACTAGGAATGTAGAAAGAAGCAATGTAAAAATTTGGTTCTGAATGATGGTACTGAGGTTACAAAATCTGATATAATTGATTAAAATGCATGCAGAGTGAGTATTATAAAAATATTTATGAGTCTAAAGTTGATACAAATGTATCTGGTAATAAAAAATAATAATTTCAACTGGGATTGTTCTGGAAAATAGCAAAGGGTCATAACACTTTGAAAAGTTTTCAAATTACCGACCGGTTTCCGGTTTCACTTCTACGGTTTTTTTTCTAAAATCTTGTTAAGACTTGTATTTAACAAATGTGTAGATTATATCAACGCCCATGGAATTTTGAATTTCGACCAAACGTTCAACTTAATTAGTTATATGGCTACTTTACAACTAGTTGATAAAGTAAACAATGCTGTTGAAAAGGCGAAACCACAATGGGTATCTTTTTAGATTTATCAAAAGCATTTGATACCATTGACCATGTTTTAGTTTTGCCCCTTTTGAGTGTGTGCGCGCACATGTATGTGTTGTGTGTGTGTGTTGTGTGTGTGTGTGTATGTGTGTGTGTGTGTATGTGTGTCTGTCTGTCTGTCAGTCACGGGGGAAGGCTACTGACGGGCCTTTCTGGCCTTACGGCCTTCTCCCCATAACATAATTGTTTTGTTAAAAATTTATGTATGTTATCTATTTGTGTTTTTAATACAAATTTTGGTATTTGATATAATCTGCATTTTGGTTTTTTTATGTTATGTTATGGAAATAAATTTTGATTTGATTTTGATTTTTTCTGCCTATTAATAACATTATACAAGCTCGATATTGAATTCAAATGTGAGAGAAAACTGACAAATACTGAATGCTTAATAAGGTGTCTAACAATAAGAATCCAGGTACGATAAAATATTTCAAAAAGCAGGATATTATAACACGCCCTTGAATTTTGTTTTCAGCTTATACGTGTCTGCAAGCGTGAATTATAGTTAACATAAAAACAATACTGCGTGAAAACCTATTTTACGTTGTGCTTGTAATAGTAAATCATTTATGATATCAATTTTATTATGAATATTGGCAATAGGTGAAGCGAAATGATTGTGACGATTTCCTGATGGCAGCGTAATAATAATTGGCAACAGCGCTTTGCCTACTTGTGTAAAAGGCGCTATATAAATCTCATTATTATTATTATTATTATTATAAAATATAACATGAAATTTTGAATGGTTTTACTAGTGGAGGATATGAGTGTTAAATTTATTGGGAACTGTGTAGATACACTGTCAGATAACCGAACCATTTTCAAATAACAACAGCCATAAAATTAAACCACCATTAGCTTTCTGATCTCTCCCAAGTTTTGGTAGTGGAGATAATTCCCATCGAAAAATATTTTACCTGCATTTAGTATTTCCATTTTTAAGCACTTCTGTAGCCATAAGGTAGGATATAATATTTGATGTATATATGAAATATACTAATCTATATAAAACCACTACATACAGGGTGTCTAGAAAGAATCACCCTAACTGTTTGGGGTGGCCATAATTCAAAAGTGAGTATCACATTTGATAAATTTAAAAAGATCTTAAACCCAATATTTTTCAATATTTTAATGCAGACAGCATTTCCGATTCGGTTCAGTAGTTTTGAAGAAATATGCGATTATGTAACAAACATGTAACTGGACCCTATCCTTCCAAGTTTTGTGATTCAGACCGAACAGGCAGAATAATCATACTTCTTTTATTTTCTTTTTCATCATTTTATTTCTTTAAAACAAAATCTGATAATCAATATATTTTGGCACATGGTTTCACCATAATATTCACATACATTACAAAAGAATGTACATCTTTTCTTTTTCACTGAAAAAGTTGAGAAAATGAAGAAATGGTCAGTGACATCTTCAGTCTTTTTTACCAATTAATGTTTTAAGAACCATGGCGTCCGCCATCCAGGCAAATTTCCGTTTTCATTAATTTCAATTGCATATCATCAGGCAGCATTTAAAAGTTATCCTTTTGAAATTAATATTGTCAAAACGAAGTAAGTTTGATATCCAACTAGGTTGTGCATTATAAAAATCTCAGAGCGGTTTCAACCACCAAATGTTTTCACCTTTTCTGTTTGATAAAATGATCTCAGACTGTAGATTTTCCGTTTTGATAAAATGCTTTCAAGATTTGTATATCCAGCATGCCAACGGTCCCATCAAAATTTACACGATTAAATATTACAAAAAAGGATATTATAACACGCCCCTGGATTTTGTTTTTCAGCTTATGGTGCCCCAAGTGTGAATTATAGTTAACATAAAAACAATACTGCGTGCAAAGCAGTTTCACTTGTGGCTTTGCAATATAAAAATCATTTTATGATATCATTTTATTATGAATTATTGAATAAAATCTAACATCAATTTTGATTGGTTTTTACTAGTGCATGAGATATCTATTGTTAAATTATGGGAACTGTGTAAATACACTTCAGTTAAAACCGAACCCTTTTCAATAACAATCTACAACCACTACATTATAACAGAAAATACGGATGGCCTGAAATCTCTCGCTTTCCGTACCGTTTTGGGTGCTTAGGGCGCTATACCAACTTACAGGAATGATATGCACCATTAGGCGGCCAGTCCAATTAGGATACATGATAGCGCCTTTACCCAAACTATTGCAAAGAAATCATTTTCTCCAAAACTTTATGAACAACATAAAAAGTTGGGGATCAAAATCAAAGGAGTTGAAATGTAATTTTTAAGGGGTAAGATTATACAAGGGTCAAAATATGAAAATGTCAAACTTGAAGAAACGGTCAAAACGTGTCGAAAGGTATGCATATGTTCAGTCATTTTTCAAGGATCTAGAAAGGTATAGTTTACCCTATTTTGCAGACTGTAGTTCAATCATGTATTGAGTCAAAATAGGTGTCAAGATCACACTGGGGGTAAGATTTTAAGATATATCCTTCCATTTAAAAATTAGTCAAATTGTTCGTCTAATGGGCCGAAAAATGTACTGGTTACAACCCATTTATGATATTTGTTGCATAATTTGGAATGCCAAAATGTGATGCAGCTACGTGGTCCATGGGAGGTCAATGTCGTAACTCTGTTTCTTATGCCCCTTACACCTTAAATATCATTATTTTCCACTTTCCAAAAATTACGAGGCAGACCACTGCCTTGGGTGTTTACTGGAAAGTGCTCCTAATCTAACAACACAATACCGCTAACTTTCCCATTGTGGCGGGCTCGTCAGGCTGCTAGTCCTTTTCCTCTAGGACATTAAGGAAGATAGAACAGTCCGACAAAAACTATTTACTTTTCTTCTCTAAGGGTGACAAAATGAACAATTTACAACCCGTTTTGATCAAAATTCAATAAACTTTTTATTATCAGAAAGAGATAAGGACAAAAATCAGAACGCAATTTCGATATTTTGTCATTGCGCGGTGCGTAATGAACGTACGCATGGTGTTTAGAACGTTACGAGCGATATTGATTAATTCATTTTAATGAGCGATGTGTATGGCGTATTTTGCACAATGAAACGAGAAAAACCTAGTTTTTTCGGCGAAAAACCTGTGTTTTCAACCGAAAAAACAGGTTTTTCACTGAAAAAACCAGTCTTTTGTCTCCGACCGATAACCTCAGGTTTTATCAAAAATCTAGCATTTTAAAGAAAATAGAAAAACCGGGTTTTTTCGATTTGAAAAACCAGGTTTATCAAATGGATAATTCTAAGGTTTTTTGAAAAAACCTAGTTTTTGCTCGACCGAAAAAACAGGTTTCTCGACCCATAAACAAGGTTTATCAAAACTAGCATTTCAAATCGAAAACCTGGTTTTTCAACTCAAAAACCAACCTGGTTTATCGATTCGAAAAGCTAGGTTTTTTGATAAACCTACTTTATCAGATCAGTCGAGACCTGGTTTTTTCGATCGAAAACCTATTTTCAATTTGATATGCCAGAGGTTTTGAAAAACCGGTTTTTTCAATCGAAAAACCGATGTTTCTCGACTGATAAACTAGGTTTATAAAAAACCTAGCATTGCAAATCGAAAAACTCGGTTTTTTCAAAAACCCTCATATCAATTTGAAAACCCTGGTTTTCAAATCAAAAAACCTGGTTTATCGATTCGAAAAGTTAGGTTTTTTGATAACCTAGTTTTTCAGTCGAGAAACGTGTATTTTCGAATCGAAAAACCTAGTTTTTTCAATTTGATATGCACGTTTTTTTGAAAAACCTGGTTATTCTTTCAATCGTAAAAACCAGGTTTCTCGACTGAAAAACTAGGTTTATCAAAAACCTAGCATTTCAAATCGATAAAGCTGGTTTTTCAAATCGAAAAACGCGGGTTTTTCAAATCGAAAAACCAGGTTTTTTCAAAAACCCTGCTCTCAAATTTGAAAAACCTGGAAAAACCTGGTTTATCGATTCGAAAAAGCTATGTTTTGTGAGAAACCTAGTTTATCAGTCGAGAAAGATGGTTTTTTCGATCGAAAAACCTAATTTTCGATCGAAAAACCTAGTTTTTCAAATTTGATATGCAGTGTTTTTGAAAAACTGTTTTTTTTCAATCGAAAAACCAGGTTTCCCGACTGATAACAGGTTATCAAAAACCAGCAGTTCAAATCGAAAACCTGGTTTTTCAAATCGGAAACTAGGTTTTTTCGGTATTTTGGCACAACGAAGTGATTTTTCATCAACCGAAAAAACCAGGTTTTTTCAAACGAAAAACAGGTTTTCTATTTCATTGTGCAAAATACTTTCCATAGATGTGTGTATTTTTCCTTAGAACTGTACTGCATTGGAATTTTTCATGACTTTTTCAGCATTTTTGTCTAAAACCGTCAGTTGACCAGGCTCATAAGTGGCACGCTCACAGAAAAACGTTCGTTTAGCTTAAATTCGCGCTAAACCTCTTTTAGATACGGGCCGGCCGTAAAGTTTAGTACTTAAAATATATTGGGTAATGTCAGAAAACAAGGGATTCTTATTCAACTTGACGCAAGAAAAGCCAAGTACCCGTGTTTTTCTGCCCGTCACTGGTGAAATAGAACAATCTCACGAAAATGACCCTAACTGATTTTGCGTCACCGAAGGAACATGCTAATCGAGTGAGTGTAAGACCTCGTACAATTGCGCTATTTCAATATTGGAGACACATTTCCAGCGGCCGTTGAATTAGAATCGGGGATCCCCGATAATAATATCGATTCAACATCTTTTGGTGACAAATAGAGAATTGCAATTACAAATCAGTTTTGAATTAAAAGGTCACCTCCAACCTTTTATTACCGCACCAACGGAAGGCAAATAAGAATAATAAACACTTTAAGGGCAAGCTTCCACAAATCCACGTATTCTTGCGAAACTCCGTTTCACAGGCATGATAAAACACAACTAATAATCCTACGCCAACGAATATTCTCATCATACCAGTTCCGCAAAAAAATGAAACAGTGACCCGAAAGGCGTACAAAACTTATTTGAAAACAACAAAAAGTAAGAATGAACAAGAACTATCACCATTTGAAGGACCCAATTAACTCCGCTTTCCTCTGACTGATCCAACACGATAAAGGGCGAAAGAGTACCAAAAATTGAGCCATGATTGTGACCGCCATTTTGAATTTGACTAAAATACCAATATCGGTCGGGTGTATACATAGTGACGGATTTAAACCAAATACAAAGTTTGTTTACTGAGAAAATCGCTTGAAAAAATTCGCAAACTCCAGAGGGTCCGTACCACATCCCCACATTACGATATACCAAGATTCAAATCCGATTAAGAACGAAATATAACCAACTGGAAATTATTTTAGCTAATATTCATGAATTCTGATAAAATGGATGTAATACATTTGCAAAGAAGATAACCCATCATATCCGTCACACCAAAAAATACGCAAATCGGCGATTATGTTCTGACATAGTGACGATGTTGAATTTTCCTATACTAAGCGTTATTCAGCATCCGTATTTTGGAAAAACACAATCGGCGTTTTTCTGAACATCCGTCAAACCAACGTCCGTCATCGCCAATCTGCTCAATTTGGTTTATTACATAATGACGGATGTTGGGTGGATTGCCGCGATTCACCGCTTTGAAATGTAAATATAATATAAATTTCTACTAATATCGATATTTATAAATTAATTATATATTTTGCTTGTGTCAGTTATAATTTAAGATGAGAATATTTACTAACAAAAGTATTTAAAAAGCCTTGGTGGGAAATCAAGTATACACTTCTTTGACAGAGAATTCAATATCCGCCACTATGTCATACACCAAAGTCTCTGTTTGCAACATACGTCAAAATTGCACAAATATAATTAAACATTATTAATTAAATGAAGCTTGCAAGGTTTGGCATGGCTGTTGAAGATTTTGTTATTTAGTATCATTTCCCTTAAATTCGATAATTATAAAAATTCAACATCCGTCACTATTGTAATTACACCCGACGGTTATATCTAACATCCTAACATTGGGGTATCATCGGAAAGGCCGATTCATTATCTTTAATTGCTGCAAAGATTCCCATTAATGCACGGCGGCCAACATAAGAAAATGACTCCCCAAAATGATGAGAGGTTTGTCTGTGTTTATGTCAATAAAGTGGTATCTTAAAGCGTTAAAAGCCAGTGATAATGGTATTTTATGGAAAAAACTTTTGTCAAGGATTGTGGCATTTTTAGGACTAACATTACAGAAATCACTTTAAACCTCAAAGGTTGTACCGTACCGATGTTCCTTAATAGCAATCCTCCTAGAAACGAAACAGTATCAAGTTAATCTTTTTTTCAAATGATTTTATGAGTTAATGAGGACGTAGAAACCATTAAGAGGGCATCGATGGTTAAATGGGGACTGCATTTTGTGGGTTAAATAGGTCACTTTATTCTTTGATGTTTTATGCAGTCAATAAATAGTTCGATTTCTCGGGAATGATTTGGCTTTAAAGTTGCTGAATTTTAATTTGATCCGTGGACAGAGCGGAAGAGATACTTGATTCAAACGCTTGTAGCTCGTTATTCCTAACCGATTGTGAATGATCTTGGCAGCAAAATTAAAGATAATAAACTAAGCATTGCAGATGATACCACATATGTTAAGAAGATAGTTACCTAAAAATTCAAAATGGCGGACACAATCAGGTAAAGTTTTTTTTTTTTTACTCACCCTGTACCCATACACCGATGAATCCCGTCAAGGCTCTTTCACGCAAATGAAAGAAATCTCAGAGGAGGCCTTTAGATAAGAGGCTCAACCACCAATCACTATGAGCTAGTAAAATCTTCAATTCCCTTGGGCACAACTTTCATCACCAATGTATTAGAAATACTCCCCATGGTTTTTGGTATGATATAGGATATCCAGAGCACACAAGTTCAATTCATGTCAATGTAGGTACAAGTACAACCCCCAACTGAACTGTGTCCGGGGGGAGGTATATGTAATTCATAGTAGTTGCCTCAATAGTACTATCCGGTTAGAACTGGACAGTCAATCGGGGTTCGTTTTAAAAGCACCCCTTACAGGCATTCAAGACTGGCGGCTGTGGGGTGTTAAAAGCACCATACTAGCCTCCAAGAGCTGGCGCTTTAGTCATAAAAGTACCCCCTAACTATCCAAGAGTGTGGTTGAGTTTTAAAAAGCATCTTTCAAACTAAAACTTTAAGCGCAGGCGGTTGAGCTGGTAGTTGGAGTATAAAGGTACTTCTAAGTAGCCTTCAAGAGTTGATAATTCGAGTGTTGATCCCTTTCAGAATGGCTTTTTTATTAAGCTTGCGGTGTCGTCTGCCTTTCATAACATCAAGTGACAACTTATCAGGGGTAAACAATTGTTACACTTCAAGGCGGAAGATTGCTCCAGATTCCGCCTTGGCCAAGACAATCGTGAAAACTAAACAACCGGTGTAAAAACGCTCCAAAAGTCATACAAACTCTTGATGATAAAAAGTATCGTCACACAGCTGCCTGCAGTTCATGTGGTATCCTGGGCCCTATGCTTTTAGAGACTATGTTTCTATTTTAGTTCTTGATAGGAGCGTTTACTCTTTACTATATATTACTTAGGAGACAAAAGTATCCAAGCTTTCCAACGAATATTAGATGGACGCTACCTCCATGGTTACTGTCCTTTTTGAAGATAGCCATATATTAAATTAATAACTATGAATGTCAAAACAAAATAACTCAGTGTCAATTGTTATTCTACAGTTTTGATCAAATTTTGTAATATTTTGGTCGCGCAAGAAACACTTTCATTGTATAGGTATTACCTAACCGATAGTGTCATTACACGTTTGATGTGAACAACATAAATACAATTTATCATAATTGATGCCAAATGTCTGTCAAAGACGAGTTGAGGAAAGGCATTGTAAAGACCATAGGCTAGATCAGCCATATGAGATCACGGTGGTTAATGGACCCGCTAATGGAGCTTTAAATTTACATAAAATAAAAAGCAGGCCTAATGACATTTTTTTCACAAATCTGCTAATACCGTGTCAAATGTACATATCATTAACAATTATTAATATGTGGTAAGAGGTCACTATATCGTTAAATTATACCAAAATGGAATCAGATGAAGCTTATACAGGCAGGAACCGGTGTGTAAGTAATCATAGTCCTGCAAGGTATCTAGTCCGGGCTCCATAGTACGACAACGGAATAAAGCGTGAAACTACGGTTGCGTGGAAGAGTCAACTGAATCGATTCCAAGTGTTCACCATGTCCCGGACTGTGAGCCAGAAGGAATATATTCAGCCACACCCGGGGGTCCCTAGGTGGGAAATCAAATATCCTAATTGATGTTTCAACAAAAATGGTTACTTTATATTTAACTTGTTGGATCTACTCATAATATTTCGGAACGAACTATCCCAATGCATTGGCCGTAATATACCTCATAAATATTCAGGAACTAACTATACAATTCATGCCTGCTAATTACACCTCATAAATAGTACGGTGTGGACACCCGCAGATATAGTCAGCGGGACCACAAGTCCGGGGCTCCATATTGACGATCCGAACAAAGCGTTTGAAACTAAAGTGCGTAAAGAGGCAACGGAATCGATTGCCCTATTGTTCACCTTGTTCCCGGACATGAGTACGCCGGATATCATTACTTCTACACCGGAAAACTCTCACAATTCATTGGCCGATTCCTGCTACAACGGTCTATTCCGGGGTCAAAAAGGCCAAAAAAGCTTGTCCCTAATCCAACAGTCTGTCTACAAAATGGTTCAAATATTTAACATATGATGAAAAAGTGCAAACTTTTTAGGATTTATATTTACTTAGAAGAACGCTTAATTTTTAAATAAAAAACGTATTAAATCGTATTTTGTGATCTAGAACTCAATAAGCAAGACTACATGGCGACGAGTGCTAACAAAAGTAACAGGTGGGGGGAAATAACTATATGGATAATTTCTAATAGATAATTATAGTTTAATTACTCTACTCCCCAATATGGCTACAAATAATTTAGGCACGGATGCAGTTCAAACTTTGCTTTAGGCTAATTAACGCACAAGATTCGATTCACAGTTGTCGCAAGAGAGAGGAGAAAGAGAGAGAGGACTCTCCAAAGCTTGGATGAACTCACCTCTTTACTATGAGGGAAAACCACCTACGCGCAAATCCAATCAATACACAGGCGTGTGCTGTCTACTACGCAAACCGTGAAGCAAAAAAGTCAGCTAAAGTCCCTGGTGTGGAACACGTACCTCCTGGCCTGGAGTATTGTGATAATCCTGGGACTTGGACCGAATCCCTATCTTATAAGACCCACATCAAAAAGCACACGAAGAAGAAAGATGTCACGAATTACTCCTGAACAAAACTCCATGGCACAAGGGGGGGTGTTCGCCCACATACCATAAGATCAACGGCACTCGCCCTGTGCTACTATGTGCAGAGTGTGCATGCATGTATGGGACAGATCAACCCATGCCAGAAGCTTGATCCAGCATTGGATGCCTCCTGCCGGTTTGTCACGGGATGCCTCCGTCCGACATCAACGGAAAACTTAGCAGGAATTGTTCCCCAGACATCCGTGTAGTGTAGCGAGCATGCAAAGTAAAGTAGCGGCAAGTATTTAATGTGAAGAGAGAGAGAGGGATTTTCTTAAGCAAAGTCCAACCCTTGACAACAGCCTCTAAGAAAGTCACCTTTTGGAAAAAAAATGCTACAACCACGTAACATCTATTGGTATTGAACCTCGTGAGTATCTTGCCTGGGCTTCACTCCTCGGGCTGAATGACGATGCCTCCACAGATTGAGAACCAGACTCGGCCGATCTAGAGTATACTTGGAGAAGTGGGGCTACATGGAAGCAGGTCAGGAAATATCTGTAATTGTGGACCAGCACCACAGGAAATGGTCATATCTTGGTCTGCACAATATTGGAGCAATAATGCACAGAAAGGACCTTGCACAAAGTCGCCCGCGAAGCTGCCAGACTTCGTATCCATCTCTGGCTGGATCAAATTTGAGAACTTATGTGGTTTGGATACGATCAGAAGAGGTATAAGACGAAATGCTTAAAAATTTACGGATCTCAATCTGAACACATTCCGTCCGAGCACAAGGAAAACAAAATGCCTCATTAGTTGTACCTAAGGTATGTTTTTGACCTCTATCTATTGCAAAACATTCGGACTTTTTGTTTTGCCTTTTTGCTGAAAACATTTGGGGCGCGTTACTTTTATTGTTTTCAGAGA
Organism: Ophioderma brevispina; assembly: GCA_023653785.1. Taxonomy (NCBI): domain Eukaryota; kingdom Metazoa; phylum Echinodermata; class Ophiuroidea; order Amphilepidida; family Ophiodermatidae; genus Ophioderma; species Ophioderma brevispina. The sequence continues at coordinate 4,910 of JAMKCH010010443.1, read as the reverse complement.
TCAAAGGAAAAACGAGCCTGCAGTCGGTTCATAGGCCTAAAAAGTGATTTCATTAGGTGGTATGAACAAAAATATATTAAATAGCTTCAAATGTGTTAGACCTTTTTTGATACACATTTTTGTGCTAATATCATACCGATGTGATCAATTTTAATCCCCACCCCCCCCCCCCCCCCCCAAAAAAAACCTTTTAATCATGTGTGTTAGTGCACAGATTCAGGCGAGTAGAAAAACGGTAACCCTTTAACATAGCTTATTAAAAATAGACAGTCATTATTATATGCAGAGCCCCTTTAAAACCATTGTTAACATCAGTAAATCCAAGTTTCATAGATTTTGACCACTTTAGAGTGTCTAAAGAGCTTATGTAATAAATATTTAAAGGTGCAAACGAGGAGTTTGGGGGTCCCATATTCTTGTGGCATAGGCCAGTGATTTCATGATTGATAAGGGCCCCCCAATAGATTTCTTACCTTTGTCTTTGGTTACAAGAAATGCCTTGAAAGTGAAAACAATATGCGATTTTCATTCGCTTAATTTCAATATAAAACATTAGGCGGACTTTTGTATTTGCTCTTACGAAATGAGAAATTGCACAATTTGGGTACCAAAGAAATATTTTCAAGCTTAAACTGTCACATGGGATATTTTGATAGAAAGCTTTACATTAGCTGCAAAAATTAGATTTCCCAATTTTTAGGGACACCTGTTATGGGAAATCTCTCGTTGCACCTTTAATAATTATGCCAAGACCACAAGCTCACATAATGAGTCTTATCTTTAAAGACAATATCAGTAATTTATCCGACAAGGGGTAAAATATTTTGAAATTTGCAGGAATAGCTTAAAAGTGAAGGATACGCCTGTAGATTCTTTTTATTACTTAAAAAATGACACAAAATGAATAAAACTGAAGTTCAAAGAACGAATTCCATTCAATTACATGTTGAGTAAGTGTCGTACGGACAATAATGACTAAAATATTCAATTTTGTCCTTATTAGTGGCTTCTGGTCCTATTTAGGATACCGATACTTGTTCCAGACATGCAAAATATGATTTTTTGTATTTATGATTTAGAAAATCACTGATAGTGCTCTGTAGGACTATACAAAATTAAAAATAACATCCCCCCCCCCCCCCCCCCCCCCCCCCTACAGTAGTCAATATGAGGAATGTGGATAAAAACGCACACCACCTACATCAGAAAATACAAGCTATACAGCTGCAGTAGCCTTGAGAGCAGAATGCTTCTAGCCTTGATGTCGATTCGCAAAAATGATTCAAACATTATATCTGTATATTTTAATAATTTCACACACGTGTATTTTTATTGCTAAAATTGACGGGAAAATTGCTCATTAAAACGGTGGAACCGTACCTGAAAGCAGAAATACTGTGGTTGTATGGGTGTATGCAATAGAGCAAATGGAATGGTAAAGAAAAGAGTCGCTGTAACTCCATGCTGAGAAGCAAGGAAAAATACGGGACAAAAAAAATAACATTTTTGTCACGTCGAACCTAAGGCTTGTGTATAATTCAGAGGGATTCAGTTTTGAAACAATTGAAATTCTCGGTCAGGTCATTGGTAATTACTGTAGCCAAGGTGTTGTTGCCAGGTCCGATACATCCAAGTAAATCGAGGAGGCTTGGTGTTAATGCTGTATTCTGCCGTGTATCTGTAGCCTTGCAAATTTTTGCCGCCCGAGGAAGGTATAATTATTGGTACTTAACCGCGCTTACTTCCAATTTAATCAGAATTTTGACAGATTTGCCAAAAAAAAATGTCAAGAACTAACAAAAAAGTTGAGAAATATCCTGTTCCCTTTGTTGACTTGGGTGACACGGTCGACAACCTCGCCCTCCCACTTACTCATCAAATTGAGGTTCGTTGTATTCAAAAGAAATTCAATTTTTTCAGGTAGGGATGTACGGCCCCGATTTCCGAATTGGGAGGATTGGGAACTGATTTGATCTCTCAGAATAGGCCTATTCTTAGGAATTACAATTTAAGAATTTGAGTGGATTTTGGAACTGAAATTCAGCAAAATTAGATTCAGAGGCCAAAAATGTCCAAAATGAGATCGTATGAACTGAATATACTTCAAGCTGCGGTGGATCACATGCATAGCAGTTAATTTGTCGGAAAGTGCTTTTTTTGTTTTTTCGTTCTTTTTTTTCCGGAAAATGCTTTTTCGGACATCAGACATAATGTTAAGCGTATCAGAGTCAATACATTAACACTTGAGTGCATTTAAGGCCCCCCCCCCTCTGAAAAACACTTTACCTTTAGATTATTTTACCCAAACTCTGGTCATTAATGGGGTACATCAACACGACCAAATAACAGGAAAAAAATGAAAATCGGTTTATACAGATTCAAAATGGCGGTTCAAAACCGATTTTATGTCCCACAGAAATTTCTCCCGCCCAAAAATGAAAACCACTTTCCCGAAGGACTTTGTCCATAAATTTTGGCTCATAATAGTATACAGTAAACATAATTATATTGCTTGCATAAAAAATCATAAAGTCACTCCAGTACGATTTAGGGGCTAAACAAATTTTGAATAGCGCCACCAAAATGCTTATTTATGCTAATTAGTATACGCCATAGCCAATAAGCTTGAATTTTTTTCACCAAAATATGTGCGAATGATATTTATAGGCAATTACCAAAAAATTTGGGCAAAAATAATTTGGCGTTAAAACATGGCGCGGAAAAAACGAAATCCTGGATCCACACGGACCTCCCTTATGCACTTAAGTGTTAATGTTGGTATTTCAGAGAAGTATTGTAAAACATGTATGGAGTCACAGGTGTATATTCTACTAATTGCCTGAATTGCTTGGAAGAAACTAATAATTATTTTAGGTGATAATTGGTTTATGATACATACATGCATGGTGTTGAAAATATGCAATCCATTTAAAGGGCCATGGCCCGAGATTTTACTGAAAGTGGTCAAAATTTTGGTATCAGAAATTCAGAAGAAAGCTACTATTTTTCTAATTTACCCTGTTAATTCGTAGGGCTAAAGGATGTTTGGATTGGATGTTATTATGAGCGAAAATATGTCCCATTTTGGTCGACCAATATCAATTTTACACAGTACTCTATGGGGATTACAAAATCATGTTTTTAGCTCTCACATCAAAACGGGTTGAAATATCGGAGCTAAACTTTACAGATGGGGGTTTGGGGTGAAGGCCATTCTATCAAGATGAATAATTTATAGACTTAAATCGGGTCATCCCCCTTTAAAATAAATGCGTCCGTCCTTCCAATATTTTGCCTTCACACTTCCCCACTCCCAGTATTTCTTTTCAAGAAATTTCCGCCGATATGTTACACACCACGTCCCTAATATCAATAGATTTTCTGAGCCGATCAAGAAGCAACCTCGAGTTTGAATTGCTAGATTAATTGGCTGCATGTAAAATGCTTGTTAAAGTGAACGATTACCTCTACCAAAATCCGAATTGAAGTAAATCCGAAAAGATTACCCAATGGATTATCACTACATACTTAAACCGTACAAAGTTAAATCATGGAGTTATAATAACTCCATGGTAATTTTTTTTTTTAATCTGATACTACGAGCTACGGGTTGGTTGTTGCCGACTTATTCAGGTACTTCTAACGAACGTGACAATCAATAATAAGTGATTTTAGTTTAGACAAATAAATGACGCTTTAAAACAGACAAATCCTTCGATTTCGATTGACAATGTCCGCACCTCTAAAATAACTTTTGAATCAGTTCATAATTTACTAAGTAGTTTGGATATTTTTTGTCTAACCGAAACTCAATGTAAAATATCAGACAAAATTGATCTCGATGGTTATTATATTGAACAAAACCATAGACCTCTTTCCTAGAAAGCCCTCCATGCCAGGTTAGCTGTTGGTGTTCGTCTTGCATTAGTTAAAGGAGTTAAATTCTTCAAACCAACACACTCCGAATTTATGTGGTTTAACTAGATGTAAATATGTCTTTGATACACAACATCTGCAACGTATATATCAGCCCTTCAGGTTCAAGTTACAGTTTACGGAGGGATGACATTTTCACTCTAATTGAAAAAGATATTTCAAGGTTCTCCAAACAGGTAAATGTCTTCTGATGGGTGATTTTAATGCACGAACTTCCACAGAACCTGATTTTGTAATGAATGATACTTGTAAATATTTAAGTGTTTATTCAGATTATGTCATTGATACATATATTTCAAGAAATAATGTTGACACTAAAGGCATTGATTCACATGGAAAGCTCCTTTTGGAAATGTGCAAAAGCAGTGGCCTTCGAATAATAAATAGCCGCAAATTAGGTGACTTATGTGGTAATTTACATGCTATAACCATTGGGGCAAACCTAGTGTAATTGACTATATGCTTTGTCATACTGATTTATATAATGACATTGAATATTTCAAAGTTTTTTTTTTTTTTTTTTTTTTTCACTGTATGATTTCATGTTGCATCAAAACAAGTTGGTATGCTTACGATGATATGTTTTCTAACGATAATGTATAGCATGAACTACCTGATCAATATTGCTGATCACGTAAATCTAGTGAAATGTGGAAAACGGTTATAGATCAACCAGAGATTCTATCAGAAATTGATGCCTTTTCCAAATCGGTTATTTCTTCACAAAGTGGGAATATAAATGCTGTTGATGAATACATAGGTAAATTATATAACCTTTTTTGGAGTATTAATAATAGAGCTGGTATTAATCACAGATTACAAAAAAGTATAAGAGGTTACTGAATTCGGATGCTAGATGAAGTGGAAAGTAATGATCCGCAGACTTTTTGGAAATATATGAAGACTTATATGATCCCAAAAAGTCATCTTGCCAATCTCCGATTTCAGCAAAAGAATGGTTAGAGCATTTCATT
>JAMKCH010010442.1:0-29425 GCA_023653785.1 Ophioderma brevispina | reverse complement strand
CATGATTTTGATTGGCCGACACCGCAACGCGTTGCTGAATGTCGCAACGCGTTGCTTACTTTCTCGCACGCGTTGCAGCAAACGTTATGGCCTTTTGGCTTGGCCATAGCGTCATAAGTTGACGAAAGTATGAACTAGGATGGGAAATTGATATTTCTCCATTTTTAACTGACTCAAAACACTGTTTTTGTGAACTTAAAAGGCCCATATCGCAAAATGACCAAATATCAGTTATAGCGTAATTCTCAGCTCACAAATTTTCAATTGACACGGACATTGTCATCCAAATCCTAACAAATAAGCTAATGTCATGTTTAAGACGATCAAATTGGGCTATTTTTTTCTAATTTTACACTTCTCTTGGTTAAACTACCTTTGTCCACAGCAAAAGCAAATTATTTATTTTTTCTATTATTTATCACGTAGGCCTAACATTGTCAATTAAATCGGGCATGCAATAAACAACCATAGCCACGGAAGCCCTTTGCAGTGTCTTTAATTGCCCCAAAAAGTATTTAAATGCATTTCACCATAACCCCACAACACAGTAGATAATTAAGATATCAGACTGCATGTACACATCGTTAGTACCCCACTGCTTAACCAAAGTTTATTTGCATAACTTGACACAATGTATTATAGTATATTAGTGATTACTCCGATTCTTTCACACGTGGCCACAAATTACATGAATTAGGTGCTAATCTTGGAGATAAGATCATGCCATCGATTTCACTATATCCCATAACGCAGTAGATGAGTATTTTAAGACCGCATCATGTACAGATAATGAAGTTTACAACGCTTTAAAACTATACCAGCGTTATTGGACAATTTGATATGATGTATTATGGGATAGTACTCGCTTCTTCCAACTGGACATTCGGCAAACGACTATTAGTAAGATGTGCGATCTTCCATTTCGCTTTAGGGGGTCCGATACGGCGGCAACCCAAGCAAGATGTCTTCTTCGAACACAATCAAACTAGGCCTCCATTACAAATTCCCTATAATACCCTTATATTATATACGGGTTTGTTTTTTATATATCAATTTTAAACAGTGGAATAGTCAAAACCTAATAAGTATGCCTAGATTGCCTCAGCCATTTCACTAATTAAAATGACACCCCTGCACCAAGTAGGAAGCCGAAACAGAATTCTAGCCACTCGAAGGTGGTACTAAACCCATCTCTCGAAATAGGTAACACTCAGAGCTTAAACAACTTACGCAGATTGTATTCCTTCTCAAAAACACTTTCTCTGCTACAAGATCTCTCGAAATCACTTAAGACTTCAATGTTTGAAACATTTTTGTCAGATTTCAATATATTGCGTATTGATTCAAATCATACACCTTCCTCCTTCTACATCCCGTTTCTATCATCCCTACAAAATCCTGGCAATTTGCGTGGTCGAACCTAATCCAAATAAGTAATTAAACAAAATGCTACCCTATATAAGACAACTCGCACACGACGAAATCAATATGAGAGTGCGTCCCGCCCTCATAATCAATCATGCATACAATGACAGAAGACAGTACGTAATTCAGCCAAGATTGTGCGGCGTATCGATTTGTAAGTTAACGCCCATTTTGGTAACACAATCACTCAATGACAACCGTGCCTATACTATCAATATAATTATTCCCTCTACGTGTCTATAAAGTACCTGTATACCAAATTTGACGCCACCAAAATAAATCACAAAATACCACCATCATTGAATTAAATTACCAACATAAAATAAAATAAAAGGGGTAAGTGGTAGCCTGCTTTGCTCATCTTCCCGTTGTTTTTGCTTCTGACGATCACAATGCACAAATGCCTCAATTATGTTACCCATTGATTGAGCTCATAACATTTGAATATCAAAATACCAATACGAACGGCTTTCTCCACATTTTGTTATACCGAAATCGGGGGGGGGGACTCGCTGGATAATTTATTTGCTGCGGAGTACCGGAAAACTCGATGAAGATCAAAGCTTGTAACGGATTGGTTATCATATCACATCATCAGACTTAGTCTGGTAAGGTTCTAAATCTTTCAGAATACCAACTAGTGGTTCACCTTTCTTTGGGGCGTTAGAACGGCGTAATCATGTGAGCATACATCACATCAATAATACCATACAAAACCATGTCATTTATTAATATTTTATTAACCTAGTTCACTTACATCAGCATAGGCAGTTTGTTTCCTGATGCAGACTACACAAGTCAAACTAAATGGGGGGAGACATGTGACTCGTTTATATAGTAATTACAAATTCCTTGACAAATTGTAATGCGAGTAAGGTACTCGCCTAAATCCCACTGATTTGGGAGCCACTCACCAAGAGATGCTTGTTGAGAAGAAGAGCACAGTCAAACTAAACTCCAGAGAGAAAACCTGCAGATAGATTTATTACCCGAGACGAGTCGCCTACAAAGAAACACAATAGGCACCCTGAAGAATTCGACTTAGCAATTCATTGTTAGCATCTCTTATCGTGCATGTAAAAAATATAACGTTGAATTAAATTTCACGAGTAGCGAGAGCGCTTATTTTGATGATAAAAATTTCGTACACAACACTTCTGTAAAACTATCAAATTTTATAACATTTAATATGATTGTTCTTCCTTCACAAAGAGAGTCGTGTCCTTCAGCACATTGGGTATTTTGATCTTCATTTTGCACCATAATCTACACAGGGTAACTACAAGAAGATGATAAAGAAGGAGATAGCTCGATTTTGCCAATCCGATTACCCAAGATTACTTTCATTCATCAGCTCATTGTTAGGAGACTTCAAGAGCCACTCGATTGGCATCTTTGACTTAACAGTAATGGTTCACCGCCTCAAGCTGCCGTTCGGGAAGGTTTCACAACAGAAGTAATTGACACGCTCCCACTAAATAGCTTATTATTTTCTAGTAAAAAGATCTCTGCTGCAATGAACTCCGCGGTTGTTCTGACTAATTGTTATTTATCTTTAATCGTGGCGCGAAATATTGAGGAAATCAGTGACTTTTTACGAAAGAACGAAAGAAAACGCAAAAATCGACCCTTTTTCGGTGTAAGCTAACATTGATTCAAGTTTTGGGGGTCAATAAAAGATGTTTTATTTTAGCCTAATTTACCACCAATATCCGGTTATTTCCTGAGGAATATGATATGATGAAGTGATTGGATAATGCATATTAAAATACATATCAACATTACTTTTTTGTGTCAGAAAGTGTCCATAGTGCCAAAATATTTGAAAAAATGGGGTCCAAGTTGTTGATAACTGATGCAGGCGATACGTTTCGTTACTGGTCACAACCATAGGGTATAGACCATGTGCCAAATATCCATTTGAAAACTGCGGTAATTGGATTGTTTCTGGGATTTAATGAAGGTTGTATGTAATGTTCTCAGCAAGTAATGCAAGTCTTTTGTCCAATCGACTTGGATTTAGCGATCTGAGATTGAATAGGCGGTGGACAGTTTTCTTGAAGTACAGTCGAACCACCTCCGTCTTTCATCTTATCTGCGGTGTAAACTAATGCCTCGAATATCTTTCTGTTTGTCGTATCTGCTAGCCAAATTTCTGCAGCAATAGAAACTTTAATGGAGATAAATTACAACCTGGTATTAAACCATCTTCTTGACGGCGAAAAAAATGACATGTGACCGTTATGTAGGATACAGCTTTCAGTACCTTTTGTATAGTATTTTTTCATTTGACTACCGAAATTAAAACTTCTCAAATAAATAAAGAGATTAAAATCTATTTTAATTGTATCGAATGCTTTACTAAAAGCAATACAATATCATAGCTCTTCTCCATTTTCTTGTTCTGTGTATTCGACAAGACATCTTCTATTAGACGCAATACGTACAAGCTGCACCACGTTTTCTTAAAAAGCCATTCTGATCTGTATTGATAATGTTGGTAAAACTTTATTTAATTCTAGAAGCAGCGTCTTCGCTGCAATCTTGTAATCTATTATTTAGTAACGTGATGGGTCTCCATTTAGCGAGATTTGTCGTGGGAGCCCCTTTCCCTTATCGTTCGTTCGTTCGTGCAAGTCCAAAATCAAAGGGGAGATCCGTCTTTAACCAGCTGATAGTTTAGACCTCACGAGTCTCTTATGATGGCTTAATGGTTTGTGGCTCTCCCCACTCGCAGTTTTGGTGAGGTTCACTCCGATCTTGTGAGAAGTCTTGTACGACCCAAAGCAGTTCTGAGTCGTGAGGTTGACCCATGCTTTCCTATCAAGGTCCCAGCTAGATGGTCTGTCCACAAACTGCTTTAGCTTCAAAGTAGAGGATGACCTTTGCTCATACCATCTGTCATTTATCCAAGATGATCGATAGTGATACTGTGACTGCAGTGTCATGGATTGGGTAGCAAATTGATTGGTCGTGGAATCTCTCTGATCCTCAAAGGGTGTTGTTGGTGGATTAGGCTACCAGGTTGATCACATTTCTTGGCGAGCTTTGATCATCTGAATGTTCCCTCCTAAGGTTGCAGGAGCTCTGCCAGACAGAATTGGCAAGGTATTCTACAGGCGTCGCCAAAATGCAACCACTAACAAGTTTCCATTGCATCAGTCAGAACGACATCAATCTTGTGTGAATGTGCGCTGTGACTCCATACTGGTGCAGCGTTTCAAGCGGTGGAGTAATGCCAAGGCAACAGTTTATGTATGGAAGTTGTCAAAAGATCACCCCATCCAAGTTTCCTGCGATCCTTCTGAGGAGGTTTGACACGAGACTGCGTCTTGCAGCGACTGCCTTGGTGTGTTGATTGAAAGTAGGCTGCGGTCCTTTGTGACGCCAGGTCCTCGGTTGTTGGTCATGTGACAGTTTTTCTCATCTATAGTGATGTTTTAGTTTCTCTTTTTGCGCATCTATTTGCAAGGTGTAAAACAGAGCTGACGGCTTCGGATTTGCTGAGTTTCAGTTCCATCGGTGGAAGATTGTCTACAGTGATTAGGTCATTCTGGGCAACACTGTTTCTAAGGACTCAAAGCATCAGCCAGCTATTCCAAGGGCCGTGTCGTCTGCGTAGGAGACTGAGAACAATCTCTCTTTGGCATATATGAGACGTAGATGTTGAAGAGACTGGGTGCCCGGACAGAACCTTGTGGGACACCATCCCGAAGATTGCGCTTTCTTACTGCGTGCCCATATTGATGTAGTCCGGACGAAAGATTCTGTTCTGGCATGAGAAGCCCTATGAATTTGACAATCTTGACATCAGGGACGATTTGATAGCTTGGGGTGAGGGACCTCGGTGCCAGACTGTATCGTCCGCAGCAGTTAGAGGTAAGGTCTATGAAGACTGCTCCAAAAACTTCTGCTTCTTCTGGAGGGCTATCTCGATTGTCTAACTAGTCTTACTATCTGATCAGTTGTTGAGTTACCTCTTTGCAATCCAGCTGGTGCGGAGTAAAAAATTTGCCTCGACCGTATCATTGTTCCTGCAGAGTATCAGTCGCGCAAGCAGCTTATAGATGTGAGCTAGTAGCGGATGGGTCTGTAAACTTTGGGGTCATTTGATGGTTTCTTGGGATTCCCTGTATGAATTAGTATGATAATACCTCTTTTATGAGATGCTGATAGTTCGCCAGCTTCATATGCTTCATTAAAGGAATTTAAACCAATTGTCCGACTATCCTCCACTGACATTTATAAGATTCTGCTGTTAACCCATCGGATCCCAGACAATTCATCATTGTTTGGAGAGCCTTTTCACATTCAGCATAATTACGGAAACATTTCCACATCATCCTATCTCTTGTGTTATGTATTAAGGTTTAACTCTTCAATAACACTTTTCAAATTGTTAGATATTGGTCTTATTTTTAGTACAATTTTTATAATAGTCAACTTGCATTTTAATAACGTCTTCCTGATTGGGTACATTTTTTCCGGTTGCATCGATCAAATTTATGATTGATTTTTTAATTAACATTTCTTTTTCCAGATTATAAAATATTTTGTTTCTTTTTTCACCTTCTTCTGTCCCACTGTGCTTTACTTTTTTTTCATGACCTTTCATGTGATTAATGATAAGTTATGTCATTATTCCAATTTTTACTTTTACATATTGATGTATATAGCTTTCATTTTTTAGGATCAGCAATTATCTTTTTCAAAAAGCCATTTTTCATTTTCGTCTCCAATTCAATCATGCGCTGATCGTTTCATTTTACTCCACTTTGAGAAATTGATACGGGAAAATGATCTTATATGTTTACAAAGATCCCACAATTGCCTGGGCATTCAAAATGTGTTGAAATCAGGTTTTAGTATCATTAATTAGCTTCTATTCCCCATTATATTCTTGGTCTTGAAGTAAGCTAATTTAGGCTTCCAATAACCGGAACCCCTTTCCATTATTTTTGCCCCGATAATTCATTTCCACGGGACATGTGGTCAGAACCAAATCGGTATGATGTCAATTTGATTAACAAAACTTGTCAAAAGTACATGGTATCATCCAGTAGTCCAAAGTTGATTTTCACCTTCCTAATGACTTTCTAGACCAGGTTAAACCGTTATTTTATTCTGTTTTTAGTTTTTTTTTTTTTTTTTTTTTTTTTTTTTTTAAAAGTGTTTAAAATTCTTTAATTTTATTCGAACACTGTGTGTATAATGACTTGGAATTACAGTACATATTTTATCCAACTCTGGGTCCAAAAACTGTATTGGAAATCCCACCCCCAAAATCTTCTGACTCGCGTTAACACAGTAATGTAAAATACTTTGTTTAATAAAACTCGACAAAATCTCTTTCGGTCTTGCAAATCATTGGAGATATATGTTTCATATATTCAATGTTACATTTTCCCCCTGCCATATCATTTAACGCCAGAATTCTTCCTTAATCAGCTGCAAAAAAAACAGATCAGAATTCGATGTTGCCTTTTCGGATTCAAAAGGGTAGTAAGTTGACGTACTTCTGTTTGTTCCCATAGTTACCAAATATTTGCCCTCCCCATTCTTTTACCATTGTAAAATATCATTAGTACAACAAATACCTCTTGCCAGTATCGCTATATCAAATTTTACGTTTCAACCAGTCAAAACAATAGCCCTTTTTTTCTTATTAGTAGTAAAACCAGATACATTGAAGTAATCAAGTAACCATATTGCATGTAGTAAAATTGTATTTGTTCTAAATTTAGTGATCTCACTTATTTTTCTTACAAAAAAGTACAAACACTAGTTTGCATAAATTTTGTAACCCATTTACATAGATCTTTAACGATATATCTTGTTTGATAAAAAAAAATAAACTATATTTATTTTGTTATCAACTCACACATCATTTGATTTATCTTCTGAGGAGATTGATTTCAAAAGATTTCATATTCATCAAGATTACATAAGGCGAATCATGGTCTATCTCATTTGGTGACCTTTGTCGACCTTTTCACTTTCTTTGCTTTCTGTGGGAGAAGTGGATATTTTCCTCTTCTTCTTGTCTTTGTAGACTTCTTCTCTTTTTTTTTGCTGTTCCGTTTTGCGCGGACTTAGGAATAGCTCCTAAGTGTGACCGAATTCTAAAGTGTTTTGACCCCTATGCTCGAACCGGAAGCGGGTCAACTGCGGGTCTTTTTCAGTCTCCTGGCATTTTTTCTGGATTTGGTTGGCCCCAGGAGCCCTATTTGGGTTTCGGGAGGGTTGGGGACCTCACGTTCTACTCACCTCGGGACCCCCTTTTAGTGGTGCCTCTGATTCGGTCTCGAGGATGTGGGTCAAAGGGTAGCTGGATGCCTGCAACTTAATATTGAGACTCTGGGGCCTCGCTACTTCCTAACAAGGGAGCGGTCCCCACCTTTCCGAAACCCCAAAATGGCTCCCTGGCCAACCAAAACAAGAAAAAGAAAAATGCCAGACCCGAATTTCACCCACTTCCGGTTCGAGGGGGCTTAAAAAATTAAAAACAAATTTAGATCCGTCCCGAACCTTTTCTAGCGATAAGGAGGGGACTCTCGGTTAAAAAATCCAAAACTAAGTGGCATGCCACCAAGATTTGGGGTGACCCCATTAAATGATTCAAAAACTACGCCAACAAAACCCTTTTCTACGAGACCCCAAGGGCCACCCCACACCCTAAAAAGGATCGCCGGGGTGGGTGTGGATCACGGGGGGTACAATGCAAAACACCAATAAAGCCTAAAAGCACCTATGGCGCTCCATCACGTAAATTAACAAAAAAAAGTTTTAAGTCAGAAAACGGCTTTAATTAAAAGGTTTAAGATTTGGCGCGGATTCAAGACATCTAAATGGTACTGCGTGAGAGACCAAAGTATCAGTCCGGGAGTTGAACTTCAAAGAGAGATAGAAAATAGGCTACTGGTGTATACTTTTTTTTTTTTAAAGAAACCTGGGCAGTATCAGCCTAAAATACTTAACTTCTATGGTCAATCAACCAATGAAACACAAATGAGTAGGTCCCCAAAACAACCCGGGAACCATCCAAAAACCTGCCGGGAAACTTTCAAGTGTCCACCTTTGTTTTAAAAAATTATTTTGACCAATTTGGATCGACTTGGTCGATTGTGTTCTGGCAATGCCCCATAAAACATGGCTTTTAGACGCAACGGCTACAATATAATCCTGAGAATCCTGCATTTGTATGCCCGCGCCTCCGCCCGCGGCTCGTGCGAATACAATAAGCCGTTGGAACGGTCTGTGACCTTTGTGGTGTAATATCAAGCGTCTGAGTCTATGATATTATGTAAATTACAAATTTGTTGTAGTTATGGAAAAGTAGCCTACAAAATACCTGGATGTCTTTAACCTCTTAGTAACGTCACTATCTGTTTTTGAGCATGTTTTTATGTGTAAAATTAGTCTCTATGCTTCCACTAGCTTAGACTATCAAGTGCAAATTGAAGGAAATTTCATATTTGTGGAAAAAAAGGTGGCCCAGTGCCGTTTAAGGGTCAAACCTTCCCCAAACTTCTATAGAATGGTATTCTCGTTTAAAAACCTGCGATAAGACTAAAACACATCAAATAATTAATTGTGTTCAGCATACTCATTTTCATACATTTAACATTATCTTATGCCCAAAGTGTCAAAGTGCGTTTTGACAGCCATGTTTCAAAGCAATGGTGTTCATGAGGCGTTTTATGACTGGAGAAATGGCATTAAGGTTGTTTGTATTTGAAAGCTTACTGTTTTTACTTTACAGTAAAGTAATTTAATAGTCATACAGCACACAGGTACGCCAAATTAAACCCTTTTGTTTTAGGATATTTTTTCAGGGACGACCTGTGTGTGAGCAGCGAGTTGGTTTCCATTCAACGGAGAGGTCGAATACTTCATTAAAGCGATGGAATACAATGCTGTTGAGTAGGGAAGTGGACTTGGATTCTAGTACTAATGGGAGCATTCTCAGTGACCTCGAGGAATCCGAATTCCTGAGGAGAATGAGCAAGGTGAAGTGGACTTTTGTGAAATTGATTACGGGTTCCGTTTGTGAATGTTTACTTTGAAATCAATAAGATTACACCACGTAATTCTAGTGTCAGATCCATGTTGCGAATCTCTCAGTCGTAAGAGACTGTACTGGGTGCTTTAGAGGGGACTGCAAAGACAAATCATCAATTGACGCAATAATTAGTTTTGCGGAGTCGGATAATGGTTTGAAAGGTTAACTCCTAGTATTCAAATACAAGAGAAGTAAAAATGACAGACCGCAAAGATTTGCAAGTGCACATCAGTTACTTGATAAACGCATAGGTTGACATTGATCAACAACATGCCAAAATAAGTGATCTGATATGAACTCCACTTTCACAATGTTATCGAGATTGCACCCATAACATTCATTGGAAGGACGTTGATGGGATATTTGCTTAGAAGGGGCGCGCGGTGTTTCATTTAGTTCCGCCCTGGGGCTTCTTCTCTAGATGTTCGTGGTCACCAGTATTAAATCCTTTTCCCTTTCTGGTCGCCTTCAGTTCACCAGTGATAGATGACTCAAAGTCAGACCTATTCTTGGGTATGCGTTGTCGTATCAGCCATGTTCATCAGGTTTAATAGGTGTGCACTCATCAATAAGATTGCCAATCTTAATATCAACCAGATGAGGTGAGAAGTAATTGTCATACAAAATATGAACAGGCACCAACGAAGTGAAAACTGGTAATTGTTATACCATAAATAATATGGGGGCAATGTGTACAGTGTTTACCAAAAGACCAATGATAAGGATATTCAGCCAGATTGCGATACTGATGAGGATTCCTGATGAATATTGCGCATAGCACTCCAGTACCGAAGAGAATCGTAAAAAAAAAAATACACACTCAAACGTATAGAATTTTTTTTGTGGTGAGAACTTGGAACATTATGTAAAACATCGGAGAATGGAAAAGAAAAAGAAACAAGATGGTAAACATTTGTAGATAATTGAAGTTTACATGTTAGAAAAAGAAGCGGGCAAATGGCAGTCCATTCCATTCCAAATAAAGTTAAAGTATCTTGCCATTCCCCAACGGTAAGTCATATAAAATTCCGATTTAGTTCCCCAAGGGATAGATAATCTAGGTGCTTTGGGACGTGATAGAATGCCTTCATTGATAGGCAAGAGAAGGTTAAAACATTTTTCTTGTTTTTCGTATCTAAGGGAAAGGGTTCCTTTTTGTTAAATGGACGGTATCCAAAAAAAATATTTACCAGTACACCAAAAAATACAAGACAAATGATGTAAGCGCCTCTATACCAAATCTGCATTGAATGATAGTAATGAAAGCTGAATCCGTGCGCCGAGGGATAGCTAGAATCCTTCAAGAGAAAACTATTCCTTCTACGTAACTAATGAGTTACTAGTAAAGCGTCAGTATAAAACGTCTAATTGTCCATATCACGCCATACTTATGGTCTTTCCAAACAAAAAGAGTATATTCAAACATAATGGGAGGTCGGAGGTATGTATTGGAAATAACAAGTAAGAGGTCTCCGTCTGTGTTGGGGGATGGGGCTTGGTTAATAACTTTCATTAATAACAAACGGAAAGGTGATTACCGTAATCATGTAAATTACAGAATAAAAGGTGTTAGCCCATTCTATGTAATTCGTGAGCCGATCACGTTGGGGGAAAAAAATATGAAGAAGACCAGATATTACGTGATGGGTTTGGTTAATACAGAAATAATGAAGATTCGCGATAACGCACATTTTCCCATAGTTTTGATGGAAGTGTTAGAACTCCTGCACCCCTTTAAATCTCAAATACTAGTGATTTTTTATATATGCAGGAATTCCTTAATAATAAAGGCCGGACATTAAATTTAACTTAGGCGTTGCTGAATGCATTGAGAAATCCCGCGCATGATTTAGTTAGATACGTTAATGGGGACATGATAAACATCAGGGTGTCGGTGTAAGTGACATAGTAAAAATAATTTGGAGGCAAACTACGCAGAAGGTAACCTTTTCCTTTACTGGCCCAAGTCCAGCGTAGTGGGTCAATTGCAGGTTCTGAAAGATTAGTTGTGATTTCAAATCCTAGATTGTCCTCGAATACTTCGTCTATAAAGTCAAGTTTGATATACAAGAAAGCAGGGTCTTTAAGCAAAATTTGGCTTAATGTTTCATTTGTTGTTGTCAATGTGCAATTGTTTAGCTCTTCGTCATCTACCAAATTTCCGTGTAGGAAGGAATTCTGCTGGATGGCAGTGGATGTCACATCAGCTGTACGTATGTCTGTTCCTTTGCAGGCATTTGATGGTAGTGCTGCAAGACACACGGTAAGATGGAAGACAGTTATGAAAGAACCATGTGGACTGTTTTTCGAATGGTCATTTTCTGCTTCTTTACGTAATAACGAGGTACGTGATGCAGGCGGTACTCTAAAGCCAACCTAAGGTGAAGAAATGACACAAGCATGGTTAATTTTAAAGGATGAAAACAATAAGTCTGCTGGTAAAAAATAAAATTCAATCAAGTTATCAAGTACATATTTTGAAACAGACTTGTAAAATTATTGTTAAGGACGGATTATAGCTGGGTCGAAGTAATTGTAATGCACCATTAGGTCACGAATGACAAAATTGTTTGAAAAATGCGCATCATGATAAATGATGAATGATGGATGATAAACTGGCGAGTTACAAATTTACGTCAGGTCCTAGTAGCGAGTTATATAGGTTCTTACGCCAATTCCCAGAAAAAAGTTTCTATACTTACTATATATATTTATGCCTAGCCTTAGTGGCGAGTTAATTTTGTTACTTATGGGTGTGTGTGTGTAACGGTTTACTGTCTGTGGCTTTTGGGATTTGATGGTAGGTGTCTTTAACACTTATAAGTGTTAAAGTGCCTAAGGTGTTTTCATTCACGTTGGTGCCTAAGGGGGGTTCCATGGAGCCCCCCCTAAGGGAACCACTTCCCCGAGGGAATTTTCAAATGAAACTCTACCACTTTTGCGTACTCATAAGACAAGGCCAAAGGTGTAGCATAAATGAGCTCAAAATGTAACATAATGTTTCCATCACCTACTTCCACAGCATACACTTTGTAAATCATTTTGATGTTTATATTTGCTCTAGAAGGACCAATTTACATATATTTAGCACAAGCATTACCATTTTGTACATTCTTGTATTTTTTTGTCGGGGCAGTAACTACGACATGTATATGCCATATACTATTCCCATCCATACTGGACCTTTCCCTATAGAGGAGCTTCAGATCTGCCTGAAGAACTGAACAACACCAAGACGGCTGGTCCCGACAACATTCCTGCAGTAATGTGGAAGAGTCCACTGATCAACTGTTCGAATTTTGTAACAACACCTACATGGTAAACAAACGAGCCTTATCAACTTCGTTTATCATCTCTTCTACCAAAGAAAGGCGACCCCAACAATCCCCAAACTACAGAGGAATCAGACTTCACACCGCTGGCCTCTAAGATCTATAAATCAATGCTGCTCAACAGAATCACTTCTCACATAGATCCCATTCTCAGACGGAACCAGAATGGTTTTCGCAAAGGCAAATCAACACTACCTCAGATATTTGCCCTCAGAAGGATCATAGAAGAGTTGAGAATTTCCAAGAGAAAAGCTTCAATTGTGTTTGTAGACTTCTCCAAGGCTTTGGACAATGTCAACAGTGCTTAATTTTGCATATTCTTACCAACTATGGTGTCCCGACGAGACTGTCAAGCAATTGTTATTAATCAATCAATCAATCAATCAATCAACATTTATTTTGTTGATCACATAATATAGCAAATACAGTACGGTGATAATAATGAGTGTTAGTACAATGAGAAAATCACTGAAGTAAAATGTTATAAACAATGAGATTTGATATAATTTCTAAGAGTACAATGCAAATAATTCATAAGACAAAATACGCAAGAATATATCACGTACCTGCCAACATTTCAGGACATTCCTAACAAATTATCAACCGTATTAGTCCTGGTATTTACCCATTTTGACAATTCTGAATAAATGTTCTATTGTTTCAATAGTTCATAAAGCGGGATTACCTATATATTAAACAGGAAGATTGGCAGGTATGGTGTCTTGAATAACATACAAATGTACTATTATATATCATATAACTGCTGTACCAGTGACGAACGAGGTCAGGCAAGGCGTGGGGTACAGTGGCCTCTCCAAGGTTACATAAAACTTTGTAACAATGAAATTCAAGAACAGGACACAAATACACAAACAACGTACGAACAGGAGTAATAATTCACAAAATAAAGTTACACAATCCGACTATTGGATAAAGAATAGGAGATGGCTATTGGAAATTAGGAATGGATGACAGTACTATAGGAACTGATAAAGACGTTGTTTCATATTGTTTTGAAGGATTTGATTCAAGAGGCAATTTTAAGTGGGATGGCAAGTTTAATAGACCAATGCAAGGGACTTGAGTTCTGTGTTATTGCCAGGACAGTGTTAAACATTTTAATATGAGGAATATCAGCATGTCTGGTTTGATAATGGTGAGTGAGAATATGGAAGTTGAAGAATCCTGATAAGACGATCATTTGGCAATAGTTATGGTTAAATTGGTACATAAAGGTAGCAGTTGGAACCTGTAAATATTGTGGACTTTCAGGGTTTTTAAAGATGAAAAAAGAGTGTCTATGAGCTAACCACAAAGAATTGGTACACGTTCTAATTACACGTTTCTGAAGTAGGAAAAGTGAATCTAAACAATTGTTGTTAGCGTCAGCACCCCAGCCATAGGCCCATTTTTATATATCGTCGTGGGTTATGCATAGTGTCGAATCAGCATAAATGATAGTTCTGAGAAACGGCGTTTGAAAGTTGGAGTTACTTATGAATGCGTGAATTAAATGAAATAAAAGGAAATGGCTATTTTAAGTGGTGTATGTTAAAGACATGAATGGTTACTAACTGGACGACAGTATTAAATACCAATAAGCAACTGTTTTCTTATTCAAATGGCCACTGAATGTGTTTCGATTGTTTGTCAAACCCCAAATGTTGATTCGCTTGTGCTCAAGGAGTTGAATACTTATTCGACTGCATGCATGAAACCCGTTGATTCTAATGTTGGTATGGTGAGATTACTATAGAACGGGGGTTTTTTACTATTTTAAATGATGATGCCGATGAATGCCACTGATGATAAGAAAACGATGGCGGTGATGATGGTGGCACAACGATTAAATAAGGAAACATCGAACTTGACGACGACAATGATGCTACAGATCGATGATGATATGATGATGATGATGATTGATGTTATATGATGACGTACGACGACGATGACCACTTCTAATTGATGACGCGACGACTATCTCTTACAACTTTTGCTCCTTAAAATTAATATCTTTAATTAGTCGTCAATATTTTTTATTTTTGCAGAAAAAAACCTAAATTTCAAGAGTATACGCTAGAAGGAACACAAACCTTGTAGTGCAAAATATGTTATATACAAATTAATAAATAGTATGCATGTTGTCACCACACAAAATATTGGCTAGAACGTTCAAATTGAGCTCAGAAAATATTTAAAATGTAACTGAATGTTTTATAACGCAAAAGATTTTGGAGGATAAAAGTGGTCTATTTTCTCGTTTTCTAAATTCTCATTACATGTATAGTTCCTATCTTTTAACGTATGTACACGCTTAAATATATATATCAAACTTGAAACGAATTAACAATTAAACAGGTAATATCCTCATAAATCTACATAACTTACAATTTAGAGGGCACTACCGCTTATACAAACACCTTGCCAAGAAAAATATCAATTGTTCCTGAAAGGCTTTTTTTTTTAAATGTGTATACTTAGTAATTATTTAGTTGCAGAATATCAAAGTTAACATCAAGAAAATCCAACTTTCGAATATGTTTGCAGTCATTTTTGTAACCCGGTTTTACTAAGGGGTGTGGTGTTAAACACCCCGAGAATTCATTATTATAAAGCAATATATATTTCGATGTTGGTTCTACCCGTTGATAGCATTGGTCCACCGTTTCTACTGCTTCCAACACTTCTAGATCCCAAGACCTTGCTCTGAATCTTCCTTTCGAATATTCTCTAAATCTCTCCCTCTCTCTCCTTCACTTCAAATCGAGAATTAAGGAGGGCATCATCAGTACTTAAAACTCTGCTGAATGCTCTTAACTCCAATCTTTTTCTTGATTTTTGCTTTTTCCTTCCGCCCTCTTTTAATCCTGTTCTTGATTGCTTCAGTAATAATTCCCTCCCTCAGTCTGTCCGTCCTTCCTCCCTTTCTCTCTCTTTCAGTCCTTTCGTCCCTTTATTTTTCTATTTCACTTTCCTTTTCTTTCGTTTCCTTTCCTCTTTTTTTCCCTCTGTTAATCCGTCCTTTATTTCTCTTCTCTTTTTCCTTTGTCCTTTGCTTCCTTCCGTCTCCAATCTTCTTCTTCCTTCCTCCTTTTCTTCTTAGTTGGACTGATTTGTGTTTGTCTGTCCCCGTTTGTCTTGTCCTTAATGTTCTTGTGTTTATCATATTTTTGTTTTTTATTGCAAACCTAAGAAGAGGTCACTGCACCTTCACCCCCGCGTTTTAGCAGTGACCTCGATCTTCACATTTTCAGCTCACTTTCAATTAACCATTATGCCTTTTGTTTGCTATAAATTTTGCTTTGTTTTTGTAAATTACCTTTTCAAAATGAAAGTTACTCTATATTGGCTATATTGTTTTTTCCAACTTTTATTTTATTTTGCTTTTGGCGTGCTTATTGTTATTGTTAAACACTGCTGTGATGTTGAAGGTTTCAAATAAATTGATTGATTGATTGATTGACCTTGTATTGCGTCACAATGACGTCAAAGTTCACAAGTTTGCAAAAGTGGTCATTTCCACAGACACACACATCAGAGTATAAAAATGAAAAATGAAATTTTTGCATCAAAAAAGGTAGGATATGATTTTCATGCGGGTTTTGGCCCAAATGATATGGAAAAAATGACTAGTTTTTATCAACATATAATTTTAGAGCCATACCGGCACAAGATTTAACAAAATAACTAATAAAATTTTTTTTTAAATTTGTAATGCATATCATTTATAGGCCGAATAATGTCCTCGACGTCCGGAACAACTCAAAAATGCGCCCATTATTTTATTTTTTTCCCCGCCCGAGGATACATTATGAGCCCCTAGATGATACTACAAATTTCTATTCTATTAACTGAAAAAAACTTAATTTTATTTGTTTTTACTTGTTTGTATAGGTTTTAAGTTAATAGGCTTTATTATGTGTATTTTGTATCTGATTAATAAAATAAATAATGATAAGAAAAGCATTAGCGGGGGACTCATTATTGCAGGATAATGAGGCAGTAAATGAACCAATCAGATATTGCGCATTTCAATTAATGCGTAGTAGAGGTAGTAGTAGAACAAACTACCACCAATCGACTCGACGACTAACCTCGGTGATGGGTTGCCTACCTTCACATTTGCTTCGCCAAAATTAGCGAAGGATGTGACAATAATTACATGAAAGACTTAACGAAAGTTTTGAACGTTTGTTTGCCCGCACCGGAGGGAAAGTTTACCTGGGGTGGTAACTATTTCACTTTGGTAATACGAGGTAATCACTATGCCCCCCCCAAAATATATATAAATTTGTTGTATTGTACAAATGTTAAAAAAACTCAAAAATCTTGGATAATTCTTTGCGCGACGCACAGACCGTAGGTTTCAATAAGTACAAGTAACATAATTTTAAATGCCAACAAAATTAAAAGTGAAATACAGGGACCAATCCCTCATGAAGTATAGAAATGTAAATTTTCACCGATGCCTTTAAATCTTTGATAGACCTATTATCGATTTTGTCACTGAAAAAGTAGCAATCTTTGTCCCAGCGAATACGTATTCGTTCACATTATGTGTGGCTTGAGATATTTGGACACGCAAAGCTATCAAATACGAATTCGATTGTTTGTAAAACCCGTTTTATAACAAATCTTGTTAATTCGACTGCGGCTGTTTTGTTAGAGATGTAATTTCTCACGTTTATTTTAGGGTGCAATTAAGAGTACACTCAAATGCCAACCAGAATCAACTTTAACAAACTCAATTTGACCAAAAAATCAGATTCGACACTATGTCGTGTTGACCACGACTATCTATACGGTACTTGTTTGGGCATGAAGTGATCTTTGTGGTATAGGAATGGTCGAACTTTACGAATACCTCCATTGTATATGGAAGATAATTTTTGAAATGTGTCTTTGTATGAGATTCCAGGACATATTATGGTCAATAAGAATGAACCAAGGATTAGTAGTTAGAACTTCTTGATGTATTATGATCACATCGTTAATATTTTAACATTCAATGGTAATTTGTTTAATCTGAACCAGCTAGAAATAGCTTTGATTCATGAATTTATTATTTGTTCAGTGTCATTAGGATAACTTGAGAGGAAATCATATTTGTGTCATCAGCAAACCAAATCAATGTGGTTTTTTGAGGGCAAAGTGGAATATATAATAGACATAAAATATTCCTAAAATTGAGGCCTGCTTATATTGGGAACTATAAACCCGAAACAAGGGAAGCTTAAAAATGGGGAAAGAACCACCAGCGTTGTTTTTGGAATAAATTGTTTTCAAAAGATTATTATTGAATCATCTTTATTCACATTGTATTCTGGTTTTAGTTCAATTTAGTTTTTGAAGTTCATCCGGAGAGGTTAGATCTAGAACAGGCTAATAGGCGTTGTATGCTGTGAAAAGTGTTTTTAAACAATCAGCATTTTGGTTTATGAGTCTTATCAGTCAAGAGCGCTACCTATGTTGGCAAAATTGTTGAGAGTTTTCCTGCGATAACTGCTTTATCATAATCTTTTTTCATCCGCACTTAATTAACAAAGAAGTCATGAAAACTTTTCTATGGCGCCCAGTAATTGTTTAAGGTTTTCCATTATGCTTTAGTATTCAATTTACTATTTTTTTACTAATTATATGAATTTTTCCTCAGACGTAATAAAGAAATTTAAAGACCTATCATTGTTTGAAAAATATTTGAATTTGCAGGAGTAGCTTAAAAGTGGGAATATTCCTTAGAATTCTCATAAGTTACTTTTTCCAGCTGTGGAATTAACAGAAGGAAGAAAACGGCAGTGTTCGCAGATGCGATTCTCCATCAATTACGTGTTGTAGTAAGTGTCCGTTCGGACCGTAATTACTAATCTCTGATTCTGTCCTTTTTAGATTGCTTCTGGTCTAATCATTTGCAGGGTATGTTAGGATACCTTGTACTTGTCCGTACATGCAAAATCTGATTTTTGATGATTTTTTCGATTGCTGATTTAGCCAAAATCACGGATAGTGTCTTAGTGATTTTTGGTATTTGGTGTATTTTAATTATTGTCTCATTTTGGTTTAGAATATATGGTCATTTGGTACTCTCTTAATCGGTAGTTTGGTACTCTCTTACTCGCGTCTTTAATTTTAGTTTCATTTTTGGTGTCTTGTTTGTATTCCGCATTCCAATTTTCATACCCTTTGCTGGACCGCTCCCACTTCATAATGTTCATCATTGTTGTTGTAAGTTGAAGTAAGGTACTTTATAAGGGCCTCCACATCTAGGAGTTGTCCAGTGGAGGTCTCGCATTCGTTAATTCTTTTCCAATGTTTTCAATTAATTTATTTTTCACATTGCATCTGTTCTACTTTGTATATAAATACCATATTTATCTTTGTAATCTTTGCATTTTGCTTGAATAACATTGATTTGATTGATATGATTGATATGTTTTATATAGTGTATCTTTGTTTGAAGTGATTTAATTAATCCTTTAGGACCCCTGGTTTGTAGGTGATTACGTTTGAGATAGTCTTATTTAATTCGACAGTGGATATCAAAGTTCAGATATTAGAAATACATTTATATACGCTTGGTCGGGTCTTCTATGGTAGTCCACCTGTGTCCAATGAAACGAGAGATAAACGCATTATTTAGGCCCTTTATATGGTTTGGCTTGAAACTGACGCCATTTTTAGTCAAAGGTTGGCGGTATAGAGAGGCATATATTTTTGTTGGGTGAGGAATATGGGAAAATGGTCAGAAAAATCCGTAATCGTAACCACCGGACTTATATGGGATACGATGTAATTGGTAAAGATATTATCATTAGGACACGCTAGTGTTGCCCGTACTAAAGTGCTTAAATTATTGCATCATGTATGATACCCATCCTTGCTGGTGCAGACCGGGAATGTGTCCACAAGGACGACTACTGGACACCAAGGAGATCCTCTTCCTTGCTTCCTCCTATCTCTTTATAATTGTGGTTGATTACATCCAAAATTCCTCAGACCCAGAGTCTTGAATAGGGGCGCCCCTAACGATTTTTGTAATTGTGGGTGGGAGGTTGTTGAGTCTGTGTTGCCCGCCAAAACCAGGTGCCGGATAAGAAATAATCAAATTAGGTAGACCCTCGAAATATTTTTTTCAAGTCGGTTCGAAATTCTAAAGGACGGTTGGTGGGGGTGGTGGGTGGGGAAGGGGGGTGTCGACCTAACCACGGGACCCCCACCGTCGCCCTAGTCAGTCCAATCATTTTCCTCACCAAAATCAACAATAGGGCAGGGGAAGCGGCCGAAAATAATTTCGCCCCAGCAAAACTGTCCATTTGGGCCGAAAGTCAACAGTTTTGTCGACATAAGAAACTTTCCTACACGCAAAGGCCAAACTTGCAATGCCCTTCAATAAACTACATCACTAAATTAGTTTGAAATTTTTAGTCCTGATCTTAACGACGTTTTTTTTCACGTTTTCACAATTTCTGCATTTCTATTCCTTATTTCTGATGTTTTCTTTGGGGGGGTTTTGTTTCTTCTTTCATCCTCAAAACGCTTTTGTCTTTATCTACTTCCTCTATTTCTTTGTTTCCTTCAGATTTGAACTAACCTTTTTTTCTCTCTCTCTCCTGTTGCACCTGGTTTCATTTGTCATCAATGTCTAACGTCCAACTACAATCCGGCAAAAGCGGTTAGAATCCCGCTTCACATTTTTCTTGCTTTGGCGTTGCCTTGCCAGTAGGACTTTATTGTTTCGCTCTTTGGACGTTAATTGCTTTTGCGTAACTGGCCTTCCATCACAATTGGTCCATTTCCATAATAAAAGTCCTGAATTGCTTAAACAAGAAAATATTACTTACTTGAAAATGAAGGTTAGTTATGTAATTATTGGCAGGTGGCGAATATTTATTCAAGGGTCTACTTTAAATTGTTACATACCATGTACAATTAATATTGTGCTTCAGCCCACCTCACAATGACAAGAGCATGTACAGCTTGGCCTCAACTGAACAAGAATACATAGGTCAATAATGGGAATAAGCCTTTACCTGACAGATGATTTGCCAAATATATCTCCACAGAACAAGGAGATAGAGGGTTTATCAGTTTTAGAACCATATTATTCATAATAATGGACTCTTAACCTCTTATTGTGTTAATTATTTTTTTTTTTAACTAATAAGATAGTGGGGATAGAGTGTGTTATTGGCTTGAAAGGGGATTATTTACGGACTATGGAATCCTTTGCAGTGGGAAGGCCCGTCACTATAAAATAATTGTGTTACCACTTACTCTTGTCATTAACATTCAGGTTTTACCAGATATTGTAAATTCTAATTTGATCCACATACTATTTGCCGGTACTTTGGCATTTCAAAAGTTGTTTGAAACCCGCTAGCATTTGGTTGGATCTCATCTGTAATCTCTTTGAACAAGTACATGACCGGCAGACAATAGATCTATATTAAGTTTATAAAGTTCAAAATTGTATATTTATTTGTTTAAAAAACATTGAAAGCTAACATTTCCATATTGATACCAATACACTTTTAAAATTGTATTTGGTTTCATTCTGGTGCTTAAAAAAAAGTACATCGCCGGACAAGGAGAGAAGGATGCCCTCCATAGTTGTCATCAGCAGGAACGGAAATGTTTTTTTAACACTGTCCACTTATAAAGCGACCTACTCAAAGTGGTACCTTTTGCTGTATTCAGAAATCCAACTTTACATATAAATTTCCAAAAATTTGATTTATGTAAAATTATAATAGAAGGCTTCAATGTATATGACCCTCAACATGCTTCAACTACAGTTGGCCGCTTTGCAGATATCTACCATATTAGTATAAAATCGTAACAGCCTAATTAATTCTTATCTTTATTACCTTAAAAGTGTTTTAATTAGCAACATATATATGAGTGGAAATGTGGCTCGTTTTTTGAAATCTTATTTTCGCATGTTTGTTTCTGGGGGCATGAACACTAATAAATTGCCAAAAGCACAACCCTCCTTATAATTTCTATACATACATTCCATACCACTAGAACCTGCTATGATATAACAAACCGCATCAATTCCATGTGACTTATCGGGCCATGCTTTAATATTAAGGCCACTGTGTTGTCTTGGTGAGAAACTGTTTCCACAAGCCCCCTTGGCATCAATGCCTTCCCTACATCGGCATAATCTTTGGGTGATTTATTTGGTAGTTTCCATAAAGGTCAGTGGCCGGGGAGAGCAGGGGGAAGATCGCCACCATACCAGAGGCTGACCGGGAAGAAAAGCTGCAATCATGCTAAATCACCATTTTTTTTTTGCCTGCTCACAGGGACATTGTCACCTCCACCAGGAAGAATTTGCCTCACACCACGTCCAACCGGGAAAATCTGCATCAAAACCGTGAATTTGCCCCCTCTGACAAGTGACCCTGTTACCCCCTGATAAAGGGCTGTCTCATATAGTCTCTTTGAAGATTATTAAGGACCAAGTCTAGGTATATCACTTACAGGCTCCATACAAAGGGGCAGTTATGCAATATCTCCCTGTTTCTTCATTAAAGTCATAATGGTCATTGGAAATGAAAGGCATGCGCCTAAGCTTTTTTTTCGATATCATGCCCCTGAAGTTTCTCAGCCTTTTCTATTTTTCTCGAAACAAGTGTATTTTCGGGATTAAAACACTTTGCG
The DNA here is from genome assembly GCA_023653785.1 of Ophioderma brevispina. Taxonomy (NCBI): domain Eukaryota; kingdom Metazoa; phylum Echinodermata; class Ophiuroidea; order Amphilepidida; family Ophiodermatidae; genus Ophioderma; species Ophioderma brevispina. The sequence continues at coordinate 6,940 of JAMKCH010010442.1, read as the reverse complement.
TACGTCATGATACGGTAGTTGTAAAACAACCACTAATAACATGATATTACAGAGGGCCTATACAGAACACAGGGATATTGATCTTATATATCATTTTATAACAAAATCATATCTTATAAAATATATCTTAAGTAAAGGCCCGTAGGATAGCCGGAAAATAAACATCATTTCGCGAAAAAAATACAATAATTAAAATAAATGTTGCCTCCGGCGTGATGGTAAATGTTTAAACTATATAGATCACTTTCGATTGTTTTTCATCAGCTTTGTGATTTCATTCTATGCTCTAATCGTAGACGACGATTTTGAAGCCTTTTGATTTCTAATGTTTCGATCATTGTCTATCTTTGAATAATCGTCTAAATACAGCGGCTTGTATGCATGTGTGTGATAATGATAAAAACAATATTTTATTTTTTTTATTTTTTTTATTTTTTGTATATTGGTTATTGTAAACACGATTGATAAGGCAGTCACAGTTGGATGTACCGGGCGGTTGAAACAAAATTGGATCCACAGCAACGGGCAAGAAGACTACATCTGAGTTTTTGCTCATCACCATCGCATACTCCAAAAACGCTTTTGGAGGACCTATTACAATTGTCTATCAACATTTTGTTTTGTCTATCAAAATGATAGGCGAGCGTGGCCTAGCGGTTTAAGGCGCTTAACCGTCGGCAGGGTATACGATCGACTGATTCGAGCCCAGAGAGAGTTCGCCACTGTTTGTCCTATAAACCTTCGAAAACGTTCTCGATAGTGTTCATAACCGATTCAGTGCAAATGGGAGAAATTCGTATCCTGAAAAAATCTCTTCATTGTAAAACTTGTACAAAAATCCGAACTAAAGATTGGTTTTCAAAATTAGAACATGTCTGAATGACAGGGTGTGTTTAGAGATAAAGGTGTTTAGAAATACCAGGCTATGCCGAAACACCCTGTTCGGAAAGACCTGCGTTACGGCAGGGGTAGCTGCGAAAAGCCGGTGTCGGCAAGAACTCATGCCAAAAATGCGGGTACGAACTACGTACAGGGGTACTGCCAAAACAATGGGTCTAGCCCAGTAGTACAATGGGTGGCAAGAGGGGATCCTATTGACAGCGTGCGGTGTTGGATGTAACTAAATTGTGATGTCAATTGGCTGTACTTACACATAAGTGTTCAAGTTGTTTCAGCTGCTACGCTAACGAACAATGCTAAGTAGTAAGAGCCGGGAGAATTAAAATGTGTTTGTATCACATAACCTCCAGATGTAAAGTTAATAACCCCTACTTACTCATATTTTTTTTTACAACCCTATCCCACCCACATTAATTACTAGATATAGGCCCTACATTGATTTATTACTACTTACTGGGGGCTGATATTTTATTACACGTGCACTACACATCATCAGCACGTTATGTCCACTTTCTTCTCCTCTGAACTGCCGAATGCCCGGGTAGTTCGGATGTTTCCTGAGAGGGAATTTCGGCACCAGGGTATTTCGGTATCCCCGGGTGTTTCGGCACAACAGTATCTATCGTGTCATATCACCCGGACGACGGCCGAGTTGTTCTACCCCATAATAGCGCCCTTCGCCCGTGTGATTGGACCCGATACACGACAGAGCTATAAAATATCATTCATTCTTATTAATTAATATATTATATATATAAAAGGTATATAATTTAACTATTTTATCACATTAAATGTAAAAAGGGCAAAATAGACGGTGAAGTGCCTTTTATCCCTACTGTAACGGGATTTCCACCTTCACATTTACCCATGTTATTTGTACAGGAGTCCTTTAATTGAACAATGCACTGTACGGCCAAAAACAAGCTCAGGATTCCGAGAGAGCGTTTTGCCAAACATTTTTTCCTCGCACGTCGAGATGTATGCAGAGGTACACAACAGCGGAAGCGGCAACCTTTCATCTTTTGGGTATTCCCCCCGGCTTGAAGTGTGCTGGATTTGGTCAGGTCGTGTCCGCTGATTCCAACTTCGGGTGCTGCTGTAAAAGTTTCGAGATGCTCTTCATACAGACATGGAACGTGGTAAACAGCACACGGGAGAGGCGACAGACTTGGGACGTGGCTACGGTAGGACGAGACTTGGGGCACGATGAACTACAGATAGAGATAGCTGAGGGCGGGACGGACTTTAAATATGGACGACGAACTTTTGAGATTATCCTTGAGGTGAAGTGGACTCTAGTTTTATACGATGGGGAATGTGAATGATGATGCAGTCCCGCAGCGCAAGGGACTGACGATTACGATATGACATGATTTGAAGCGAGTTTTTCATTTAACCTTGCAGTTTATGTGTGGTGATGAGCTTTTTCTGCAGTTTTCGTGGTGATGTGTTATTTTGGACACGCATGGACTCAAACAAGTTTTTCATCACTAGAATTCGTGCAAGTTTGTTTCTACGACATCTCAAATACTGCCAAAATTGATATGTGTTGTGTTGGAGCAGATCTGTTTACAACGACAGGCCCTGCGATTGCGACGCGACCAGAAGACTTACGCAACACGGACTACTACTAATCGCTGTAATGTGCATAAATTGGGATTGCGTATTCCACTATGATGCGACAACTATGCTGACTAATAATGGTAACGTTATTTCTTATAGGCGAGAACTCCTGGCGTGTACATATTGCGCAAAAAAAACCATTCGATGCGAGATGCAAGTGATAGTGTCTCGTGATGGCAGTGAATACATTTTCCAATTTTCGTACTTTGGTATCACCCACCGCGATACGGGATTGCCTCGTCGTTCCCGCTTTTTTAACGGCTGAGAAGCACTTTGGCGAAGATCTGCCTCCAGGTATTCGGAAAATAAAATTGTTGGAGATCGTGTTGTGTTTTAAGCTTAACAAAGTTGTTCATTCATTTGCATTATCAGTGTTTCTGTATACAATGCCCACAATCAAACTGCAATACTATGGGGAGCTAACTCAATCCCCGGCCACGAGGACTATTTTAACAATATTAAAAAAACCACATACACTAGTTGAAAAAACAAACTGGCCATCCGATAACAATAGATTTAGGGTTTGAGCTTTACGACTAACACGTATTCACAACTATTGTCAAGGGTATATGCCAGGAAGAGATTTAAATTTCTATGGTGTCAATGGCGTGTATGTAACGCCGTCCATTCAATTGTCAAATCTATGGATGTTAATAACGACCTCTTTTGTGTAGAAATGTTCGCAGTGTTTTTAATTTTAGTTTATTGGTTTCATTCAGACTTGAATAATTTGTAGCTAATAAGGGGGTTGTTATTTAAATAACCATTTGTTTTTGTCGCGAATTTGTATTGATGGAATAAGAACCTTGCCACCGGGCATTCTTCTAGATACTAGATCATTGCTCTTGACTGTATGCTCGTGCAGGCATCCCTCGAGCCTCGGCTCTCGGGCTTGCCTTCACGGACCATACGGTAACGAGCATTCTAGAATAATGCACTGGTCGCGGTGCTTCTCCTTGAGAACCTCTTGAAATATTTCCTCCAACTGGAAACATATAATTGTTTGACCATCCTTAAAAATTACATATGAAACAAACTGCTTAACAACATTAATTGTACTTAGTTGACCGTATTTAAAAATGTTAATGTTGTAAATTTTGTTCCCTGTAATCAAATTTAGTGGAGCGATTTCCCTTTCTTATGCTTACTGGGCATAGTAAATAAACATCAGGGATCAAATCCCTGGAATTTGAACTATTATCGTGTCTGTTTTAAACTATTCACAGATATTCCGTGCGTGATGTTTAAAGTCCAGTCGGTCGTTTATCAAAACACATGGGTGTTACAGACGGTCCCCGCGCGCAGGAACCGGCAGCAATTTTTTCTGTCGAAGGTTTAGGATTGGTAAGTACCCAGAATCTGGGTCGTAATATGCAAAAATGGCCACCAAAATAAAAACAAGCCGGCGAATCGTACGGATTTAATTAAAATAGTTATCTTTTGCCACCAAAATTAACGTTGTTGTTCCATGCATCGTACTAAAAGCCGAGTTTATGGTAACAAGATTCTCCTTGACTTTGTTATCAATTTTTTCTATGGTACATTTCGCTCTCATTGATCAAGAATCTGACACTCTCATGATTAATCCATGACCTGAAACATTTGACAAAATTACGACATGACGGATCCCGAGCGTTGCATCAACATAGATATCAAATACTGGTTTAATTACAAGGATTCTAAAAATATGGTATGCTCCTGAAAAATGTAAACAGAGAAATTTCAGAGAAATTACCCTAGATCTAACAGAAAATAATACTATTAACCTCCCTTTTTGCGGTGATCGTCAGATCTCTTCCGCTAGGGACGTTGGGGCATATGGGTCAGAATGAATTTTACTCAAAATTTGAAGAATGGGCTCAAACTGTCACAACCTCCCGCACAGGAACCGATTTTTTTTCCAAATTCACCTCACAATTAAGTCTTTTTTGCATCATATTAAAAGAAACGACCATGACTTTCCAATACCATCGAGCGATAACGCAGTTCTACTGCGGAATACAAAATTCGAGTTTGCGCCACTTTCTTGTTGAATAAATTGGTGAAAGAATAAAGTTTTTTCACCTTGAACAGATTTGGGAAATCTTCAAACTGGATTTAACTTAACTTCATCAAGAAATTTTTAAAAGATGCGAAACAATTACGTAATGGTGGAAATTATCTTCAGTAAGATTTTAGAAGCATTTTAAATTTAAATATGTGGGTTTTTTTTTATATATTATATTCGCCATTCGCTATGGCAGAAGCCATAGTGCTATATGTATTAAAAAATTCAATGACGCCTCCAGACTAACGGGGAAAAGATTAGGAAAGAAGTCCGATTTTAGGTGCAGGAAGAATTCTAATCTAGGAGAAAACCTTCAAGGACGAGTATGGTTGGCAACCAATTCACATACGACACTGGTTCAACTGGGAGTGAACACGGGGCCACATTTGTGAAAGGTGAGCGACTTCACCGCTACACCAACTCGCCCTCCCAAAACCTTACTAATATTCGACATACTTTTGTGTGGTTGAAGAGAAAGCATTGCCGTACACCCACAATCCAAATTTACTGGAGGAGAGAGGTTTCCTTTGGTCTTGAAGTATCAATTAAAAGGCAAAGTCCGACCGACACCTTGATACTTTGAAGTTTTAGATACTTAGTCTCCGGTAGACAAGGATGAATCTTTATTAATCTTTCCCAGAAGAGATGCCAGGCGTACTCATTGTTGAAAAAAAACCTGGTGCGCTGCGCTTGTTCGTATCGAACCGTCGACCTCCGTATACTAGAACGGCGCTCGTCCTAAATGAGCTATCAAGCATGGTTGGTAGGGAGCGATAAATATCATCTGCACGTGTTAGATCCGAAAGGTGCCCTTCTTCGCTCTCTAGCGGATGCATCATAACGTTTGATTACATATACAATTTATATTTTGTTTTTGACGTTTAACTACTTTTAGTTCTCCAATAGATGAATAATTTATTACTCTTTCCGTGGAGAACGGCCGCTCTCAACTTGAGTCTATCAGCCTGGTGGTAAGAATTATCGATATCATCTATATGTGTTAGGTGCGAAAGGTGTCCTTCGCTTTCCTAGCGGATAGCATCAGAGGTATAGTCACATAACAAATTTTTATATGTTTTTGAGTTTTGAAAATCAACATAAAAACATGACAAACTAAGTGGTGAGAACTGAATGCAAGGCGCAGAAAGCCAACCACCATAGAGTTGTAAGTTTTTAAATGCGCATTTTTTTCCCGTAACGGGGGTGACCGGATTTCGCCTCACTACTATCATCGGCCCTTACTTCCTCCTTCCCCTTGACCAATTTAATGCATCCTCTATCCTCAACACAACCGCCTAACTCTCCTCCTCCACTTGCTTGTCTTTCTTCCATGTCTTTTTTGGAGATCCCTCCTCCTCGAACCGCCCACCTCGAACTCAAAAGCCCTTCTTAGGACATGCTCGTCATCACCCTTCCCACGTGCCCATACCCAGCGTACACTATTCGCCTTCGGCAACCGCTCCACCGCTTCTTCTTCCAAACCCAACACATATCATCAACTTGTGCACACCACACATTGCTCTCATCATTGCTCTCTCTATCCTCCTCAGAATGCCCGTCTCATTTTCGATCAACACCATGTCTCACTCCCATACAGCATCACCGATCTACACAGCGCTTATACACCGGTTCCTTCATCTTCAAGGATATCTTTTCCTTGTATGTCAGAGTCGACTGATTTATTCCACTCCGACAATCAATTATTGCCAGTTTCATGAGATCCAGAGACAGATAAGTTACCCTTCACACATCAAGCTCAACGGTTAATTTTGAGTCCATAATTCATTTATTTGAAATTGCTAGTTGCCTTTCTGGCTGACTCAATTTTAGGAAAAAAAATATTTAAATAATTGCACATCTGTTTATGTTATGGTCAAGGCATTCAGTCCTCAAGACATAGGACGGTTAATGGCAAAGTAACAATGGCCAAAAGAGACCGCTGTCCAAGTGTGGCATGAATGCAGAAACCAGAACATAAAAAGAACAAGTTACCATTTGCTAGTCAGTCACCCTAACATAATTACTTTACGTAAACCCAAGTGCACTCGGAAAGGATATATAAAGGAGGCTGCGGCCGGATGGTATCAAGAGTCCAATCAGTTTCATAGATGGTAGAATCTTGGCGAAATCACTAGTAGACGACGGAATTCCTCAATCCAAAATGCCGCATCAACGACGCCCTCAAGATGAACGATGACCCATAAAGTTGGTAGTATTTGTTGCCTCCCAAATACCAGATTATACGGCTGTTAATGTAATTATACCTTTACTACTAAACGTTTCACTAAATTCTTACACATTAATAACTTTAAATTGGTTCAACTTTCCAAAGTTCCAGTTTTCCTTGAAACATTAATCATTTCGTTGTTA